>DWOX01000393.1:0-10524 GCA_018251315.1 Nastra julia | reverse complement strand
TGGGTCCACGAAAATATAACTGATTTCTGTAGTGTGGAACTAAAATATTAGCTTGAATTATCAATTTTCAAAGATCTGCAGTTATAATATGCATTGTGATAGTTTTACTTGTTGTTGAACAATAGAGCACGCTTAAGAGATGTTTATTTTGAAGCATTGCTGGAGTAAGCTTGTTATATCTTGATGTGGTAGGTACATTAATGTCTGATTTAGGAAAAAGTTAGTGCCGTAAGAACTGATATCTAATAATAAAACCTAGGGGACCAGTTCTGTGTTTTCTGTGTAAAGTTTACTAAGGAATTAGGTCTAATGCAGGGACTGCAATAAGTCTGATAAATGTAAGTGAGAAGCAAATGTAAATATATATTCACGTAAAGGGTTAATGACAACGATGCAAAATAAAAATACAAGACATTTAGATCTGCAAGTTTACCGAGTCGCACAGAAAAGTTCACATTTCTTAGCGATAACATAACCTACGTCTATATTTCAGTAGGGATGTCGTGTCGATGACACGGCATTGTGAAATATCGACCACTGTGCGAGGTGCAAACAACTCACTAGGCACGCCTACAGACTATCTCGACAAAAAGAAAAACACGTCCAGGCACACTCGCGAGACGATAGATATAGCACAATTTTTATCTTGCAGATTTATACCGATGCACACAGGTTCCGACTGCAACTTGCAAAGGACGCCCGTGTGTGGGTGAGGAGGCTCGGAGGCTGTGTGTGTGAGCGCGAAAGTTTTGCATATGTGTAATGTTTTGAGATATACAGGTGACAGCGGCGATACGCGGTGGGCGGGGCCAAGGGAGGGGTGAGAGCTATTGGAAAGAGATGGCCGACTCGCTATGATAATGATGTTATTGCTTTCTTGATGTGCGCTCTCCTTTAGTTTTATTATTTCTCGATCTACTTATAAGGCGATATAAACGTTAAGTGTGAGCGCTTATAAAATACGTTTATTGTGTCGTTATGGCCCTCAGGGCGGGAGGGAATGCAAAAAGTGGAGATTACAGATTTAAGATTCCGCAGCATGAGACGCGTCGTTACTGTTCAGCTGGGATCGATAAAGTTCATCAGGAATGACAACTGACAGCATTGACATGATAGTTC
Organism: Nastra julia; assembly: GCA_018251315.1. Lineage (NCBI taxonomy): Eukaryota > Metazoa > Arthropoda > Insecta > Lepidoptera > Hesperiidae > Nastra > Nastra julia. Next base: position 9,405 of record DWOX01000393.1, on the reverse strand, counting down.
CGAGTAGAAATTGTCTCCAGACTAACGTATTATGTATGTTTTTACTCGTTTTTATGTTACTAACACTAACACTTGTAACGTAACAACAACTCGTACGTACCTACGTACAAAACGTAATTAACATCTACTTGAAGTGAAGATTACTACAGAATAATTTAGGACACAGTAATATGGCAACAATAAATACTAAACATTAAAAGACCTATAGATTGATTTTCCTACCTTCTTTTGTCATTAAAAGATAAAGCAGAAAAACCAGATAACTTATTTAAATTAATGAGAATTTCTGGTAAATTGTTGTAAAATAAAATTTAAATATTTCATTCAAATCATCAATATATTCATTTATCTAAGTAATACATGATTACCTGAATACACTACCAACTTCTACGCATATACATTGCTGACCAACAAAAAGTACCATTACAATTTCCATCTGGTTTTCATTCCAATGCAAAAACTAATCAACGTAAAGCTATAAAATGCTACAATTTTATCAACAATCAAGGATTCGACTCAATCAAGTGTAGACATATCGCAAACCGCGTTATGTGCTAAAAAGCGATGTTAATTATGAAAAGCATTACAATCATATCACCGCAACGCAATGTCTCTATAAGGCTGTGTTCATGTGGATGATTTTATCAAACGCTTAATAGCTTTCAACTATAGAACAATTCTAATGTAACGCGCATGTAAAAAAAAAATACTGTGTAGCTTCATTTCAGAGGTTTATATTATCAATTACATTTTCACATTTATTATTTGATTGCATGCCTTCTGCATTGTTTAATTATTTTGGTAAGTTTTGTTCAAAGATAAAATACGTTATACAATGTACATTCTGTGTTATTATAGATCCACTGAATTAATCGCAAAGTCGCATCACAACACTATCGGTGTAGCTACAGCCTTACCTAACCGCAGGCTAAATGAATTGCGCGAATATTACCTTTTGTGTTGCGAGCCCTCATTAATGCAAGTGTCGGCGCTGACATGACTCATTCCATTCGGTTTGTTATTACTTAAAATCAGCGTCTGTGAACTTAGTCTTACTACAATGTTAGTTTTTTATATGTTTGTATACTCTACGATGTGCATATTCTATCTGCTGAGTTAATATAAAATCCGTAGAAGTCTATTACAAATAACTCAATCAACCTGTAAATTATGTGAAAAAAAATCTTTTTGCTTCACAAATAACCTTACTGAACTCAATCAGTACTATACTTAACCATTAAATACCTTACGTCCATACAGCAGCTGGTGCATAATTGCTTTATTAAATAGCTTTAGAATTCGCACTAAAGATAGTAAGTAATTAAATTGAATACGAGTCATTAACTGCAACATCAAACGCACATGAAGTGTGTAAAACCACACTTTAACGTTAACTAATCCGATATTCCGAGACAAATTTCTTGGAACTAAATTAATGGTTTCTTCAGAGCCCTATTCTTCATATCTCGTTACCATCTCCAAGGAAAACTTTACAGTGACAATTAATGGACACTTAACTTATGAGAGATTTACAATCATTACAATGTATTGCACTCGTAATACTGAGGTTACATACCAAGAAGCCATCTTAACTTCAAAGTAGAATATGTATCAATTGTCTTTCATAAAGCCGTTGCTACGATAGGCATTGACTATCGAGGCACTGGGAGACCAAAGGATGAAATACTGTTTTTAAAATAAATTTTGGTCTAATGGTGTAAGGTTATTTTTTAATGAAATTGACTCAGTTGTTTTCGAATCTCGACAGACATCGATAGGAGAGAGATAGGAGATAAAAAAGTTACGGTTAATTTTAATAAATTTAAAATCACTAATAATAATTGATACCATCTGGTCGCAGTATAACTTGAACATAACCCTCGCTCGTGTATTAAACAAAATGTTAGGGGCTTACGCCATCTGTGGTTATATTGAGCTATAATAACCAATAGTTTAGCACAAGAATGTCACATTAATTGACTTGCTAATAGAAAATAGAAATGGCGAAACTGTATAGTATGAGTCTTACAAAAGCGATGCAATTTGATGAGACTAGTTCCAACAAATAATCATTTGAGAGATATTTTTTATTTGCTTTAACAAAGTATTACTGACTAAAGAACAAGAACAGATAAAGAGAATTCCAAATTTAAAAGTAGAATTTTATTACAATACTGCTCATTTAGATGAATTATTACCTACCTCCACTAGCTATAAATATCTACGAAGTGTGTTGAATGTAATAAATCTAACAGTTTGGTTCGGTAGCAAACAATTCGTAGTAATCATTCAGTAGTGATGGATAGCTCGAAAGCATGAGATACACCCACGCAATAAAATAAGTACAATGGTAATCATCACACTTCAATGACATTGTCAATTGGCTACTTAAAGCAACAAAATACAAGGCTTCCACCAAAGACAATGTCAATGGATACTGTGGTATTTTTAACCAAGAAATGATCGTCAATCGTCGAACAATAGAAGAATGTGCCCAACAACAGCACAATGTCATATTGTTTCTTTAATTTATTTTTTAAACGAGTTAAAAAAGTTAAAGACTGGCCACCCCAGTGGCCAGCGCATCTCAACATTTCGACACTAAAACTTTGATTTACGACTTTCGTTCGCCGATTGCGCACTAAAACACCACTTACGTCACTTTCAATTTAAAAGGCAGACTGCCATTAGACCCACGCGTAATAAAAACGCATTTACGTGTCACATGACTCGATAAATATTTATGGATTATGGGTCGAACTATTTTCATGATGTACCTACTTGTTAATCCTAGAAATGATTGCATATCGTCAGTAATGTTTGAGTTAAACAAAAAATAAAGACATAATATTAGGCTGGTTTTAGAGATAAATGCGATTATTTCGGAAAAAATATTATGGCTTTTGCACTCGTTTCATTGGTGGATATAAATACAAGTCAAGTTATAGATTTCATCTCGAACATATCGTAATCAATGTATAAATATCTGTCGGTCTAAACATACAATTCAAACACTGTTCAAGGTACAAAGATTAAAAAAAATTAAAGGAACATCAAAATATTAATAAACACACGACATAAAAACTTTTGCATATATGTTACAACGAACGCTTTCAACGGTCAATTTGTTTACGTTTTGAGCTTTAAGTTACGCAACGTTGTGTACGGCGTCCGCCTTAACACGAAGCTTTTTAACCGCCCCCGTTGTAAAGCTCGTCGCGATTGTCCGTGTTACGCAGTAAAACGGTCAATGCTTAAACGGAGCGTTAATATACTGAATATTATCTAAGCGCAGCACGTTGATAAAATCGACGTAATTTCAAATTTTTACTACCTATTAATTAATTCGTATACAATTAATATAGATAATTTTAAGGCTTGTAAATTTTTAAGCCTTATGCAGTTTGAAGTCTTGATTTTTTTTATTGTATTAAGATAGCAAACGAGCTGACAGTGCCACCAACCCCCGCCGTTGCGTTGCTATCCCTGAAGACTAAGAATGTCGCCTCTTGTATAGTGTACTCTGGCACTCAAGCCAAAATCCTTGATGACATCTTCGTACCGTGCACTGGATCTCCTCATAGCTGAGGCCGAAAGCTTACTTAACCACACTGTTCCAGTACAAAGTTTTAATTTGTACAAATTATTAAAAAAATAAAGCGAAATCTCGAGAGTTGCAAACCCTCCGGATGAGCCCTCGTCAAGCTTCGTATTCCATTGTCTTCTTTGTGAGTGGTCACTTGAAAGAAATGAAAACGCTTCATTAAAATATTAAAGGGCTGACAGACGATACGCACTTCCGACGGACGCCATATGGGAGATTCTATTAAAATTTTGTACTTACGTAACTGGTTCGCTGGACACGAGTTATTAAACTTATTTCAAAAACACGTGGCTCTTATTAACAAAGATTTAAAATTCAAATTTCAGTAAACAAATTGTCTGACTCGTTTGTATCGTGAAAACGATTCTTAACAAAGTTAGAAGTCTTTTGTCCGTATCCGTAGTCTGTAATTATGCTTTCGAGTTTTAACAAATAAAACGGGCTCCGGTACAAATTTTAATATTAAACACAGTAGCAAATAAATTAAATTGAAACATGTTTTATTTAAATGCGATTGTATAATTTGTAAAGTTATAAATGGGTCAGATAACGTGTGCTTATTTACTTTTATTAAAATAACATAATACGGACTTTATATATTTTCTATTATGTGCTCATGTTTTTGGTATTGGTAAGCTTATTTGAATTTAATTTTATATCAAACATTATCACAGCGTGTTGCTCTGAAGTTCTTGTATAATTATTGGATCTCAGGAATAATATCAGTATGATGCAGAATTATCGAGCAAAAATTTTGCCACAGATTCCTTTTGTACTAATTTTCGTAAGCCACAATTACACATAGGCACTAAAGTTTTTGTGGCCGTGAAAATAAAACCAGAAGTGTAATACAAAAGATACCCTAATCTCCGCTTAGTTCAACGACCTTGCAAGCTACCAAAGGTACTTAAGCATCCGAAATTCTGAATTCCAATACGTCAAGCATTCAATAACGTTTAATTATGTCTTCATCTGTTCAAAGGTTCAATCAGAACTCATTCATTATAGTTTATACCATTCATTAAAGCATTCTCATAGTTTTCAAACAAAAGAGTCTTATTTAAAGGCCTCAAGGAGGACTTAATGACCGGTAGTAGCATTTAATTCTCAGTGTTGGGCGGTGCCATCGATGCTATTACAAAGCGGATAAAATCTGTGAACAAAATGATTTATAATTACGCTGGACCTTTTCTGCTATTAATTTTATATCCCGACAGTCTTACCAATAAAATAATATTTACTATTATTTTGCTTTAATTAAATGTGTAGGTGACATATAGGAAAACAAACTAATTTTGTTTAGAACAAAACCGCAATCAAGTATGAAAGAAAAAAGGAGGCATGCAATGTAGAGCGCAGTACATTTTTCGGTTGCTGAGGACGAAATACTTTGTAGATTTCGTCAGAACATTTAATTTAATCTAACTTAACCTTAAAAATACTTAACCTATCTATAATTATAACCTTAGGAAGTGATCAGGCATCAAATACTGTCCTAGTTATAAAGTTTGTAGAAATTCCTCAAACTACATCGTTACAAAAATGTTAATCTTTAATCAGTTTACTATTTCTATGAAACTTCTCAAGTCAGGGGTGTTGTCCATATCTGTATCGAAGTGAGATGAAGCGAAAGGAGATTTATGATTCAGAAAAATCTCTTAATGGACCCGAGCTTAGTCCTCTTCGTGATAAATGTGCAATTTTAACTTGGAGAATGCAAGCACCAAGTTTTGACTTGGCATGATATATGTATTTATGTTACGTTTTGTGCTAAGGTAATTGTTTTGTTGAAAGTTTGTATTATTAAAAAGTATAAAAGTGTTTACTTTGCATTTTCTTTTAGACTTTTTGTTAAGTCATATTTTAAATTATAGTCAACCTAAACGAATAAAGTATAAACCATGTCGACGACAGGTATGGAATCTATAAAAGGATATTAAAATTTTAAAATATCGAGCACGGCATAGAATTGTAAGAATACAATAGTCAAAATATTAGACCCTTTTTTTTTCTCCAAATATTGCTTGCTATTTCCAATTAAAGCAGGAAGTGTAACAATTTTAGTTAGGTAAGCATGTCATCGTTAATGTTACTTTCTTCGGTTATCATTAGGGCACTTTGTTATAAATAATGTGTGTTCAAACAATGCCAGTGGACATTATTAGAGGGCGCATTGGGAGTCTTAAGTGCTCGCGACCAGCACGGCCATAGACAAAGACCATCACATCATTCTTTCAGGCAAAACATTGCTGTACGCTATAATTTTTCCACATTCATACAACAGAGCCGCAGTCAATGAGTCTAGCCTTCTACTTCCACAAGTAAACTTTATACGCACACGAACGCACGCCCCACTCGTTTAAGCGAAGAGATGGCGTGCAGAAAGCTCCACACACGCACACATTGCCGCGTGGCCGGCGCCCTAAGCTGTGGTCAGTACTAACGCAAACTGTGTGACGGACACACGAAAAATAAGCTGAAAACGGAACGAAAAACTGACAAAATTAAGGAATTATTTCCGATCGCGTTCCTACGACACGCGGTGAACGCTCGCGTATGGCCAGGAACGCAAAACGCGTATGTAAATGTGCCTGCGTCTGTGTTAGTTCTTTATGATCGCCTGTCAAAACTCGGATACATGTGACGTTTCGTACCTGAAATGTAAACAAAAGTTGAGTTTTAGTTCGGTATTCATTTAGACAGTTATTTACGAGTTGCGATGCGAGAGTTACGTGAATTATGAACTTGAATATGTAAAATTAATTGCTCCGCAAAGTGTCGCACGGGAAGACTGTTTGTTTGGATTATTTTCGAATGAGTAAGTAATGTAATGGCGCTTTAAGTGCGAGTTAAAAGTTTTCCATGTTCTTGCGAGTTTTTGAGAGGATTATGTGAAAAACTTTAAAGAGAGATGAAAGGATTGATGGAAGGGTTAGATTTAATATTTTAAGGAAACACTTTAATTGAAGAAAATATTACTTTAAACTATCATTACCTTTATAAGAGGCTATTGAACATTAACGAATTAACAGAACTTTTGACGTCCAACGAACTGAAATTTATTGCAAAACTTGATATGATATGAAGAGAAAAACAGTATTGATACATGAGTAGATATAATAGAGTAAGATAATCAGTGATTCTTCATTTGCGGTGAACGTGGTAATCCCACAGCCGCGCCACTAATCCGTAAGGGTGACGTTCGACTGCATGCTACCAAGTTCACCTATAGGGTTGGCACAACACTAAATGTTACTTCAATTTTATGTGCAAGGTACTTTTTTCACTTTACTTACTTTGTATGTGTAGTAATTTTACATTATTAATAGAGGACAAAATAATTATCATTGTTTTTATTTACTTTTTGACTAGTTTAGTAGTTAAAAAAATTAAATTGGACAAGTTAATTTGGATTTTTTCTTTAAGTTATGCATAAATTAAATCACTTTCATTTAACTTAGTTTGTGATGCAACGATCATTTTTATTTCTAAACAGAACCCACAGTGTTTTAAAAGGAATTTCAACCATTAATTTTATTATCACAGTATTACTTATTTCAAATCTATACCAAGGGTTAAATATGTTCAATTTGATATATATTTTTAACTTTATGGCTGCTTGTACGTAATTGCTTCGCATTAAAATATTTACATATTCTTGAAACTCACAACCCTAGCACTTCACTAGTGTGTAAACACATATTAGGATGCAGGTGTGTATGTGTGTGTGCTCCCCTATCACATCAGCGACACCCTGTCCGGCTATAATTGCATTCCACTAAAATATGGCTATTGAGTTTATCTTAGCTTAAGTTAGCTATTGTCTGCGGTTTCGTCTGCATATTTAAAACTAACTTAAGGAGTTTTAATTTCTAATTTCACTTGTATATTTCTATGACAACTAGAAGACCGGGCAGACGTTGTTCTGCCGCATAATTTGAAATTGGGTTTATTTCTCAGGTTTCCATGAGATTGGGTTTATTCTTCAGGTCTCCATCCTTCACTATTCTTATACCTTTAGTACCTTGACTTTGAGTGATATACATGTTATTCACGACAACAGAAATCTTAATGTGGAGCTATCAGTGTGCAATGGTATATACCTACCTGTAGCAGCAAAAGATAAAATTTGTAATTATTTTAAAAAAGGAAAATCAAATTCTCATGATATTTCCTTACCCTTTAAAAAAAATCAGATACACCTTAATCTCTGTTACACTAAAATTTCTATACCTAATATTATATGACCAAAACAGAACTTGTTCATTATTTACGATGACTATTACACTCATTAAGTAAACCGTCCGGGACAATACAGAAACTCTCCTAAATGACTAGTCTCAGAACCTAGTACTTATTCCATGTTTCCTCCAGTATCTCAACAAATTTAGTGGTACTCTTATAGTCTGAGTAATTATGTTTCGTATAAATACGGGCATAATAACTTCAGACGCATGGGTTGACTGGTTACCCTACCAATTCGCAGTGGAGTAGTGTGGTGGAATATGTTGTAAGCTTCCTCAGTTATGAGAGACTCGAGCCTTACAGTTGAGTTTTAATGAGTTAAGCCGAACTTTTAAATCAATTTTTAACACATTAATTCCCTATTAAATTCCGGTCTTTGGTGACTATATCCTAATCAAACATATAGTACAGTACAGTAGAGTACATCTTTACTTTTAATTAACCCGTGCATATTTGCCAAAAACCTTTTAGAAAAACAACAGCCGTACCATTCATTAAGGAGAATGCCACAGATAGAACTATAGCACTTAAGTGGCGGTCTCAACGAGTCGACGCTGGTTAATTTCTTAACCGCCGCACACACACAGCGGGATGAAATTAAGAAAACATTCCCCACATTAAGAGCGCTCTATTTATCGTTATATTTGTGTACATTTATGGCGTTTGTCTAGCACTCGGACGTTGATTATAGCAGAGGTATTTAGCTCCTTCATCGGTGTGTGTAAAATCGTGTTTCATTATGAACTGAAATATGTGTGAAGAGAATGATAGTTTGTTTGATAACTTACTTTATTCGTTTTTTTAACTTTATTGTAAACGACATTAAATTTTTCAAATCTTAAAACACAACACACTTATTGATCGTCAAAATTTATTATCTACAGTATTATATTCATTTTTAGACTTCACATTCAAGCTGAAATAGCCAACAAGCCAAAAGATGAGCCACAAAAATGCAGGTGTTGATAATCCCTTATAAAGTGTTAACATCAGCAATTCAAATTCTAATCATAAAAGATTCCATCAATGCCAATGAGCCAAATATCTATGTCAAATAAACAATTACTGTCTTATTTATTGAATAAGTTTAATAAAAAATATCGAAACTTATTCTGAATTATGACTCTATTCAGTACAATATTTGTGTTGTTTGTGTAACTTAGTCACTACAAATAACTTCGCATACTAACAAACTACTTAGCAAATTAATCGTAATAAAACGAATGGCATATGATAACATCTCGAGAAAAACAAATATTATCTCCCATAGCGGTATTTTCCCAAAGAAAACTCCTTAACCGACGTCTTAGCGTCCAGCCACGAAAGCAATAAAGAGCGCAAGCTTCACGTTCATTAATTAGCCCCTAATATCGCTATCCTACTCGCACTTTAGCTAAGTATTTGTAAATGAGTTCACCTCTCGCTCACACCAGCTTTGCGCAAAAATTAACCACTACATACTTTTGTAACTCTCACACCGAACGAATGCATATGCACATATTTGACCGTCACCAAAAAGACCCAAGTCGAATTTCTATCTGGGAAATTGGTGTTAA
>DWOX01000392.1:0-10525 GCA_018251315.1 Nastra julia | reverse complement strand
TCACACTCATTGTGGCTATTCATTATGTCCACATGATGAAATCCCTACTAATACTCGTATTATAAATGCGAAAGTAAGAGTTACTTTCTGTCCGTCTGTTACGCTTTCACGCCTTAACCACTGAACCGATTTTGATGAAATTCAGCATGAAGATAGAACTGAATTTGGGAAAGGACATAGGATACTTTTAATTGCGAAAAAAATTATAGAAGGGGTTGAAATAGGGGATGAAAGTGTGTTTGTCAAACATAAAATCACGAAAGATTGTTCAATTGTTGTAGACAAATTCATCGCGCAATATAACCTAATTCCACGCGGACGAAGCCGCGGGCGGAAAGCAAGTTTACTAGTAAATAGTACATTTAATTGTAAAACACGTGGAAAACTATTTTAGTCTATTTGCATTCATGAATGCTTAGGTTATTACCTAGTTACCTTACCTTTTGAAATTACCTACCCAATTCATATTTTACATTATCAACTAAACGACACCATCTCCATATATCCATCCTTGAGATAAATGTTGACTTACTACATAAATGCAACATAATATATCTTTCACAAAAAATGAATAACCACATCACTACACACCTATTAATCGTCAACCACAAAGAGAGCTCAATTTCCATAGTTCGCTTAGAAAAAAGCAATTGGTGACCAGGTATTGCAAAGCTAAAAGCCCAAAATCGAAAACCGAGCAGCAAAATGAACATAATACAAGTTAAAGGCTTATCCGGCACGAGCGATTTATTCAAACGACCAATAAATATTCAAGAGTAATTAACCGCCGCGCCGTCGATGGTTGAATATTTTTCGCAGCAGACTTTTTTACGATAATCCCCGCAAAGGTGGATTACCGAGTGGCGCTAACCCGGTGAAAACTGGTTACGTAAACGCATAAGTTAAACAATTTACATAGTTATACCTACCTAGTATTGTATTTAAATAATGCTTGAAGTAGTTCTTAGAATAAATTGCAAATTCTGTATTGTTTCTTTTTGATGTTCTGTCATCAATTCGGAACCCATGTCCGTCCGTTCGTCCACCTGGGATTGAGGTCAGAAGCGTAGTTTCAGAAAGTTGTAATTTGGTATGGATATATCTACCTACTTATAACGCCTATTACACATCACAATAAAATCTACACGCTCTTGGCATATTAAAAAAAATCGCACTTACTGTTTCTATTATAACTCCTTTGTAATAGACTTTAAAGCCATTAAAAAAACGCTTCGCAATTCCCAGCGAAGACAAATAGAATTTTCTTCATCGTGAATACTAAACAGCTAAAATTAACCGCCCGAGTGAACACTTCATACAAGCTTAGCAACGTCAGCGTAGCGAAACCTCATATTCACTGTGCCTGGAGGGAGCTCAAAAGATTCAGCCAGCGATGCGTGACCTTTGTAGCGTTGCGGCTCCATTGTCAGTGTGCTAAACGTCTACGTGAATCGTAAGAGCTCAGTAATCGTAGCCCTAGCGGTAAGCTATTCTTCGACTCCCGCTTAGAACGAGCCATTAAGCCGTAAACTTCATCTATGTAGTGACAATAAAAAATTAGAATTCCACTTACCTTATATCTCGAAAGGACATTCTTCTACACAGGTTTCATATCAGTCAACGGAGATAAATAACTTATTATTGTAATACGTCATAATAATTTCGTTAGTCTGACAGCTCCCCTGAACCATATAATATGTATTTCTTTTTGTTACCTTATATAAACATGGCAATTTATAGTACACACTCGTTTACACTTTATTCACAATCGATAAGAATAGTAGATACACACTTGTTTACAATTAAATTATCACCACAGACAACTAAAAGACATGTTGCCATAACCATCAAATCTCATATCAGCCCCCACCAGTGGCGCCACTCTTGTTATTTTAAAATACAATAGACCGGAAGTCAGTAAAACAACTGTGCATTTCGTGTTTGTTAATATTTATAATACTAAAAATTATTTCAGATCAGTATAATAACAATGATGAATTTGAATTTCGAAGCGGATAGTAAATTCATACATACTACTTACTATGAAGCTAGTGCTTTTGCATGCGAATTCAACTAACTCTAGTATGCTATGCATTAATCCACGTATTAATTGTCACTGTATTTGTGTCAGTGTTAATTTCTAAACACACCAACTTTCACATCCATAATAAATAGCACTACAAGGTACCATTAATACTATAGTTATATATTGGAAATACGGACAAATAGTTTTGTAAGAACATAATTAAAAATGCAAAAATCGAGCCAGTTTGTAAAAAGAGAAAGCAAGCTACGTGAATCCACTGAGCGCACGAACATAGCAATTTAAAAATTAACGATACCAAATAAGCTGCAATATGGTACTTACAGTAATTTGAAGTGCGTCGCAAAGCGGAAAAGGATGCTTTCAACGACATATTGACTTCAGTAAATATTTACAAGCAATTTTGTCTTTGATAAAAAAAAAATTACTAGGACTGCCCCTTATTACATAGTTATTTTGGCTACTTTACATACCTTATCTGTATAGTTTGGTATGTTTATTTCAACTGTAGGTAAAATCGTTTGATTCCCTATATTTACTTAAAACGTGGTCTCATTCTCAATTGGAAGCCAGATGCGACTCGAACGAGTTCTCAAGTTAATATTCGTAAAACAAAGTTTCTACTTAAACTTCACTACAAACTTTAGTGTCCTTTCTGTTTAAATGTCATCTTGAAATAGAGATAATTGCAAAATAATTTCCGTGCATTTATTCAATGAGTTGGATTATTTCAGTGTTAAGAATAAAAAATTTAAAGTATAATGTGTAATCGGTTTCTCTCCAATAACAAAGTCATCGCTAGGATTGCTATACTCCTATATATAGATACTTTAATACCTTAAGACATCGAATGTCGATGTATTTATTTACGCCACGGACTCTTATGACAAGGCCTTCGATCCGTTGGAGTGGAAAATTGGAATGTTGGGAATAGTTCTTTTTTCTCGACAATATCGATACAATTCTCTTCAAGTTCACAAAGACCTCTAATAAAATTGAGAGAGGCACTTTCCTTAAATTGCCAACCCATACTCCTCTATAAATGTCGTACCTATCTGCTTCGAATAAACTTATGCAAGTAAATGATGTTACTGCAAGATAGAGGACATAAAAAGTAAAGTAAGCCCAAGTATTGAAAGAACTTTGTAATTCTTTGTTACAAAACCCGGGCCATATTACGATAAACATTTGCGCCTAATTTTGTGCGTAGCTAGGTACATCAATCTGGAACTGGTGTACAAGTCGTAAAATTCCCTTAAACGACCCTCCTGAGACGTTTTAAAAGAATAAAACGCCAGTAAGAACTTGAAGGAGAAATTTAATACCTAAATATTTTCTGGCAACTAAGAACCCAACGATATTATTAAAAGTTCTTCCCTCGTGTACCTACTCGTGTTATACACCTGTTCTAATATTCAACATCTATTATTTACTTGAGCGGGTATGTTCGAAATCTAATAGTACACTAGATAAAGCCGTATTTTGGAGTACTTTTTCCGGAAAAAACTGGAAATGTCGATGGTTTCTGTAAATCCCACGCTAACAAGCGTGACGTATCATCTCCGCCCGACAAGCTTATCAAACGTAACCCCATACGATTTACTACCAACAGAATTTACATTCTCACGTTACATACCCGTGTACAAGACCAGATAGTCGTGAAAAAGTGTTACACTTTTATACGTTCGTTACAGTATGATTCTTACCCTATTAGGTGACTGCATTATTCAGATATAGATAACGATATCACTTTTATAAAAGATAAAAGATGCACTTAGTGCAATGTTGTATCGAATATTAGATTACTTACGTTACTACGTATACAAATATCAAATGGATAAAAAAAGAAACCGCTTAAAAATGTATCAAAATTACTTGTTACAGCAAAGTAAAAAATTTTTAAAAACGCTCGTCCATTTTTGTGTAGAAAGTTAAATTTTCAAAACCACTCCCAATTCATAAATAGTAAACCCCAAAACCTGTGAAGCTTTTGCTGGCTTACGATTAAAAGTCGTAAAAATAGTTCTGTACATTTTTTTTAGTTGAATAGTGACCTAAAACTGGAGCCAACCCATATAGAGCTCTCAGTTCTAGATTTCAACTCCCATGAGTGTAATGTTGTGAGGCAGCTGTATTATACTCACAAAAACCGACTAAAGCTCAATTATGGCTACAATCATGTTAGAAAAGAGTCTATAGATACTTAGAAGTGTATAATATGTACCTACTCGTACAGTAAGTAAGTAATATGAAGTCTAATATCAGATTTTATGCCAAAATTTAGTCGTTAAGGAAACATGCACAAACCGACAAACAATCAATCTTTTTTTTTCAAACAAACATGTTTGTCAAACAAGTCAAATTAGACGAACAAACGTCTCGTCATACACGCAAAGTTTGATTATGCTTGAACATCTATGTTTATGAAAATACGAATTTGTAAGACACTTTCTAGGTTACTGAAATTTAAAAAAAAAACAAGAGATACCTGGCTCATTTATTCATATATAGACAGATGTCAAAGTGAGAGGCAGACGGCAAGCACAGAGTAATGAATACACAGTTTGCCAATCAAGCTAATAGAAAGTTTCGGCGATTGCACTATTCGTATGACTTGTATTTGTTCGTTCCGCGGTCATTGATGGACAGCGCTAATTAATTGGACGTCAGCAGTCAGCACCCTGCAACGTATTGCATTTACATGTATTTTATTTACATACATGACACCCACTTGCGTGTACTACGCTGTTGCATATTCATGAATTAGCAAGTTTTCCCCTCATCGTTTAACATTCATGGTATGTGCTGTGACCAAGAGTATACTTTCATGTTTTTGCAGGGCTTATTTTGGAAGTGATACTTGATTTGTAGATTCTATATCTATTAGGATGTCTGCCGATTAGAAAATTAACAAATACGTAATTTGAAATTGGCAAGTTCTTCAGACATATTAGGTATAGTATTTTACATTAGTTTGCGTCTTTAATTAAGCAAAACCATCTTTTAATACTTACTTAAACTTTTTATTTCCTTATTTATTCTATTCAAAAGGAACAAGTCCAAACTACTGAACTATACAGTCACTGAAACTATAACGAAATTATTTCAACAGTAAATGGATAATATTATTTCATAATATATCTAAATTACACGGTCTGATAATCTATTGCGAATGTCGGACTCTGACTTGACGGTGATAGACTATAACGCCATTTCGCAAGTTCAGGATCACTAAATATTAGGTATCCTGGACTGCCGCGCACGTGAGCAGACTAAAATACTCGGAGGTGATATATTGGTAGTTCAACAATGTTTGGTCATGGCTCACAAAATAGTATACTAGGTAAATATTTATCGAGAGGAAGAGAATAATAGAACCTGCAAATATTCAGGCTTAATGGTGTGAAATTAGAAATAAAATCATGTTTATCAAAATCTAGCAAATCCAATTCTATCAACACACAACACAATCGCATTGTCCAGAAGGTTTTAATTAAAAATATATTATACCTACCTACGTAATACGTATTTGCATGCGTCTGTGAGCATGACCTCGTTTATAACTGAACATGATTCATTTGCGTACAAAAATATTGTTGCGTGTTACCAACCCTCAGTTTGTACATACTCTGCCACATCTGTGCTTAATGTTCTGTCTCTGTCGCTTGTATCAAATTACGGCATTAATTTTATCTCTAGTATACCTACTAGGAGTACAGCGGGCACGCAAGGCACGATCCGCGGGTGGGTCGCCGCTGAAACAGACGGAATGTTGCGTACGTGACATGCGAAAAATCCTCAAAATATCCTTACTTCCTATCAAATATAAATTAATTTTTCAGTCCTTCAGTTTAAATCAACATATAGATTGATAGGTACTTAACTGTCTGCTATAGGATAATTATCCTAATGTAATTACATTATGTTCACACACCTTTGAGAACTCTATGGAGAACTCTCAGTTGTGGAGGTTTCCTCACGGTGTTTTCCTTCACCGTAGCAAGTGATAATTGATTCCCAATAGGCACGTAACTATTTTAAGAAAATCAGAGGTGCGTGCCGGGGTTTGAACTTGGGAACTCTCGATCGAACGAACAACAACTATCACTAGGCTATCACTGCTTATATTGCTTATGTTATACGAATACAAGAAAGAAATAAAGATAAAGAATTATGAAGGGAAGATAAAAGGCAAGCTCTTTAAGAGCAGAACAGCAAGAGCTGCGTATCTTACTGCTAAATTCAGAGTAAACAATAAAAACGGGCAAATCTAACCGGAAACCTAATTTTAACAAGTCACCGAACTCCGATTTAAAAGTGAGTAAGAAAATTAAACAAGTTGAACAACCGTTTCATAAGATGGTTTGGAAAAAATAAAGATCGTATTAAAAAATAAGTTCATGTTTTCTCTAATAAATTAGGGGACTTTAAGCAAATACGCTTTATTGCCGTGTACGTCAAATATAAACATAACGTTAGCGAGCAGCGATATAAATCAGTCTGACAAAATGCGAGCGATTAAATATATTTTTAAACGAACTGTTGCATGCGACTTTGCTTCTCAAATAATTTTAATTCACGAGTTCCCAGGAAATGTATAAAAAAATCACAAAAACTTGTATTGATTCTCATTCTAAAACTACATTTCATATTTTCAACAACATTACAGATTTCGATAAAGAAACAAGTTGTCATTACTGTATTTATCAATTAAACTAGTTTTTTTTTCAAGGAAACCAACGTCAGACAAATGCAATGGGCAAAAACAACGCAGATGAGAAGTGGTGAGCTTATCATAATGTGGCAAGGAATACTTCGTATATAATAAGGAACACAATAGATGCGATGATTTGTTGAACCGCACCGGGCGCGGCAAGGCAAGTCGAGTTCTCGCCGGGTCCTTCTGAATACTTCATTAGATGACTAAACAGAACCACTAATAAAGGATTCAAAGGAGCGTCTGAGACAAACAAAACGACGTACAGACGAGGAACATCTTCTTTATTCCACTCGAAATCATAATTTACCAACGTTATACACGCAGTCGTGTTCTTATTAAATACGTAAGTCTTAATCATGCCTCAATATTCCGTCTGACGCTGGAGTAATTGCAGGATGATACAAATCATACAAAAAACAATAATTCACGTCTCTCGTAAGCACTGCGTTGTATTAATTTGCACGATCATCGTCCGTGCGTCGACCCAACTGCATTTAGCGGGTAGCCCGTTTTAAATAAGAATATTATTGTGACCGCCACTCGTCCTCGACGTCAAACGAAAATACAACGACAAACGAACGCTGCAAATCGTTCTGTTGAGAATGAAAGTATGACCGCTACACGCGTGCGTCTAGAATTAGCAAGACCTCAAAACGCGTATTCATTATGATAATCTTATACGACATTAAATTTATTTCAGTGAACGTAGCGAATCGCCTTCAAATATCGCGTAGATTCCCACGCCTTGAGTGCATCATTAATAATACCTCGGTATCATCTTTAAGAGGTAGTAAAAGCGAATGGGTTGCTTTTGGGACGCTGGGAGCTAGCCGACGAGATGTAATCCGGTCGGTCATATAATATTAATCTGCTAGTTGTTAAGGCGCCGCGCCTCGGGTGGCGTGTGCTCTCGAGCTAGTGAAAGCGCGGGTGAAACTTCCGAGCGGAAGCGAACCGGCTTTCTACCCCGCCTCCCGACTTGAAGAAAACTAACCCTGTCTGCATTTAGGAAGGAATGAACGAGCGTCGACCTCACCAGCTCTGTCGGCAGCTTAGCGCGTCGGATATATCTTAGCGGGCTACGCGTTCTATTTGATCCTTTTAACGTTACAACAATTTTAACTCTGTACACTTTATCGTTTCAAAGAGCGATACATCAACCTATTTAAACTTATGTGAGCTTTTAAAATTTAATGTCATCCTCTTATATAGGATTAAAGTTTTAATAATGAATCGTTCAAATATTACAACACAGTTGATTAATAAGCCGTTAAATCCACAAGAATGCACTTCGGTGACATTTGGGGAGCATCAAATTAGCGTAAATTACAGTATTATGAGCATAATTTGTAAGTGTCAAGGATTCTGCGAACGATACGGCTATGATCTTATCATTTGGAATGGATCGGAATATTGGCCAAAGGTAAGTAATTTTAGAGGCGGAGGAAGTTCATTTTGAATTTAGATTTCTACTAATTTATCGAATCCGAAGTCAAATTGGGTTATATTTTGACATCGGCTACTTACGTTGTGTTAAATATTCATGAAATGGCCTTTTTGCTAATAAATCGTTTCTAGGGACGTCTAAACATTTATATTGAATGATAAAATCTTATATTCAAATGTGATTCAATGTAACTGTAAGTGGGATTCTGATTAATTTTATTCAAAAGTTAGTGTCTCTCAGATACACAGACCTATTAAGAAGAATAGACCCCGCAATCCCGCTTTATAGTTGCGACCAAAATATTAGGCCTCGACGGCCATATTCCACCTTCCGCTTGGTAGTTGACGGCGAGCGAGTGACAGCGTTTGACGTGTCTTGTTAAATTAAAATATCATGCCAAATTACGTTCTAAAAGGCTGTAAAAATAAAAAATGTACGTACCCGTATCAGTATACGGGGCGCTGTCATTATTCATGAACGCCCTCTGATACTCGGGGGACGGTTCTCCCTGCTGGTGGTGCACTTCCGCGTCCAAGTCACTTAACACCGGCGACTTCCAAATGCACAGATAATAAATCGAGAGGAGAATCGCGGCCATCGAAACGGAGCTGAGATACGCGAAGACGGTCATCACCCGCACTATTTTGCCAACAGATTTCGGTGGCTCCTTTTCCTTGGCTGCGTCGGCCGCACCCTCGGGGTCATTCTGTGCCAACATCTTTCAAGTTTTTTTCCTAACGTCTCATCGGGGTAAGTTTTCGAAGGCGAACCCTGAACTATGCTCCCGAGTGTGTCGGGCCGCGGTCGGACGAGTGAATGTGTCGAGTTCCGGCGCTGCTGCTCTCGAGCTAAACCGATTAACTACATACGTCACGAGTTTACGAAACTTACCAAGATATGCTACTACATTTTATACTCTGCTGATGATACACAAGGCAGGCGTTTGCAGTTCATTTATGGTGATACCGGAAATGCAAAAATAGATCTCGTTTGCTCTTCTCCTTGATTACTTGCTTAAACTAAACCGTTGTTTCTGTTAAGATTGCGTGTTACCGTCATGATACATACCTAATAGGTGTATGCATATACACAGTCTATTAAATATTAAAAGTTAATTTGAGATTTCTTATGGCAAAATGGAGCTTAAAATTATTAACTGCTAAGCTAATTGTACAAGTACTTAGTTGCAATTAATCTTTACTCGTAGTCTTCGCATCACAAAATTTATTATCATAGCCGATAAATTGTCTAATAGTAATTTCAATATCTGCTTATTTATTAAAGCTACCAACTATTACGTATGTAATTACATATTTACCTCCTTGACTCTATTTATAAATTCCCTCTTTCAATCCGTTATTCAATACTTGACATGATTTAAAATTGGGTACAAATTTTTCGTCACTACCTAGACTGTTTCCTAATGCATTTTATTCTCACATGCACATTAACGTCAGCAATAGTTGATGTTCTAATAAACCTGCCACCCACATTACCCACCAACATTAGATTTTGTATTAAAAGGTAATAAATAACTTCTTAATAACTTAATGCAAATATTTAAACAACTTTTGTAAAATGCTCACTTAAAATTCTGTGTGAAAATGCCACTTAAATAAGTAACTATTTTGTAAAAAAAAAAAAATCGAGCTTTTCCTGTGCAAGTCGATAAACCGCATCCTAGCTAGAAAGAATCTAGCTTGCAACGCATCGGTTATGCCTTTCATGTTTTTGCTGTCAGTAGAAGAATATTAGTCGATTGCTTGAAATTAAAAATAATAAGAACACTTTTTAAAAAATCGCACAGACCAATAGTAGGGACAATCTACTTAGATTTAACTACAGACCTACTCAGTAACTCTACCTAATTGAGACTATGATTTAATAGACAGGTAAGGACATCGAATTACTTATCAATTTTCTAAATATGTTGGCGAACCACCGACTGGAGCGCAGGGACTTACCTAATACATTGTATTATACCATTAGAGATAATTGGATCGGCCCTCGTAATATTTTCTATTCTGTATTATATTATTCGAACCGGTAGCGGGTGCCTGTTTTAGGCAAATCCACGCTAGAATGGACACAGTTTATTTCTTAAAGTGGTTATGATTTATTAATTGAAATCCATGTCTTCTACAATAGAATATTTGAAAAGCTAACATAAGAAGTCAAACGCCAGCAAAATTATATTTTGGAAAAGGTGACAAAGACAAAAATTATTGAGAAGAAGTTTCTTCGAGGTATTATTATAAACTATCGCTCACTTTTAAATTCAGTTAAGCACTAACAAAGCTATCGCCGCATTGGC
>DWOX01000391.1:0-10543 GCA_018251315.1 Nastra julia | reverse complement strand
CGTCAAAAGAAATTTTAAGTCCCTAATATTTCATACTTTTAAGTTACTTTTTTGAAGTTGGTTAATTTTTTTTTGTATTATAATTAAATTTTATACTTTTAAGTTTTTAAGAAGTTTAAACTAAAAAGAAGAACTTTTCTTGCTATTGTGATTATTTGTATACGAACATGAATTTGAATAAGGTTTGAGGCAATTCGTACAAATAAACAAACAACTAGTCCATATAAGTTTTAAATAACAAATAAACTAGTCCATGTAAGTTTTTTTGGTATTTTGATATTTTTCATGCCCTCTGCAATTTGACTAAGGTTTTGAGACATTTTTTCCTTAACAACATACCTGTAGCTCGTAACAATAGGCCATGCCAGGACACATTTTGAGGCGTATCTCAGAAGCTACAGAACCAAATTTCCTAAAATTGATACTGTTCCCTATGTGGAAGTAAATGTAGTCGAATAAAAAGAATGGTCCAAATCCGATAAGCAGTTTCGGAGCTACGCTTGGACAGTCAAAACTACATACATACATCAATGAAATTTTGTATATTTGTTTAGAAAGCCTAGATGATCCTGTGTGCAAAATTTCTCAGTTCCAATAATATTATATACATACATGTAGAAATGATAACCTCTGTTTTTGAAGTCGGTTAAAAATAAGTGAAGCCGGCGTCCCCTGACTATTTGCATAGAACCTGCGACCTTACGGACGGCGGATTAACATTCATTTATTCTAACATTAACATATTTTAATAAATTCATTTCTTTGGGGACCCGAAACTCCCAGTATTTACGCCGACAAATGATTTTTTTTTTGTTTTTCTACTTTTGACACGTGAAATATTTGGGTCCCACGTTTTTATTATTGTTTAAAGAGTCCCACATAATGCTATTACACAATAGTACGTTTCGGATCAACAAATGCTTGATCATAAAAGACTTGCAGCACTATACTCCTTTTAAAAGTCACACCGATTCGATCGCTGAAAAGTTTTTGGTGTCCACATCTCCAACCGAAGTTGTAATTGTAAAGATAGATTCTCATAATTTGGGTTCTAGAAAATCATTCTATCTGTACCTCAAGTTATGCAAAATTAGATAGTTAGTATGGAAACTACGGAAAAATACGGAACCCCTGAACGCAATTCAAGCTTTAAACCACCCGATTCTTTGCAGTTTATGAGGCAAGCCGAGAACGAAAAAAAGAAAGAAAATCTTTAATTTAAAAGGAAAATGCGGCTATGTAAATATGCATCGTGATTGACATCCCAGAGTCTCAAATCCCTGATCTGTCGTTTTCTGGCTATGTACCCGTGGAGACTAACAGTTGTAGTTAACTAACAAAATTAAACCAAAGTCTCGGGAAGCAGAAAGTTTAAGTCGAGTTATCCTTAGAGGATAAACTGGACGATTAGATAAACAGGAATCATAACCATTAGTGATACAGTACCTACCTAATAATTGTACAAATTGCGAAAGTTTTATTCAACAAGAATTTTATGTATCAATGTGTTAGAGACCGTGTTTATACTCGTAAATATGTAAGTCGATACTCTGTTACTGCAGGGTATCGAAATATCGTAATAAAACTAGCATAGCTTGAGACTTGTCCATGTTCACAAAATTTATGTATGTGTAGAACAAAACTTGACGAATAAGAACATAATTATGATCGGAGGGCAGTGGCAGTCTCTGATCCATTTCACACAAAATGTAAATGGAATGATAAAAATAATGACAAATTAACTTACGATCCGTGGCGTGCTGTAGCTTGCAATATTAAAACACGAAATACAAAGTTATATCCGCAAGGAAACATTTTGTTAATTAGACAATGTTGTTATGAAAAGAAATCCCTAAACAGTTGGATGTTCCACGCGGCGAATCTAATGAAAGGGAAGATATTTCCGTTAATACAGGCGTTATTTAAAGCTTGCTCAAGATATAAGATAAGCAAAAGTTCTTTACAAAATTGTTTGATTGGAAAACCGATATCCTGTGATGAAGATGTTTTCTGGTGTAGCCTTAATAAATAGTCACGGCACTTGATGTACAGTGCTCCTCTTTGCCTGCATAATAAGTAAGACGTACGGCGTCACCAATTGGTGACCCCAAACTCGGAATTTTTGACTAATAAGAATGCCCAGTGAGATATAAAGCCTTTAGTTCGCCCGGTGCAAGGTTCTATAGCTCTGCTCTATGAAATAATTTTGTAGTTCCGGTCTGGACATTTTTGCACTCCTCCAGGATCTATGTTCTATGCTTGGGCATAAATGCGAACGTACCACTACCTGCCTGTAACACTTTCACAGCCAAACTTCTAAATCGATTGTGATGTTGTATCGAGATATTTGATTGATGTCATGCGGAGCATGGCGCAATGTTTACCATGCCAGTATGCCGATCAATGGATACTGAGTTCGATTCCCCACGACGTAAAAAATGTTAACGATGAATTTCTATCCTAATTGTAGGTCTGGGCTATTCTATCTATCTTTCTATCCCAATTGATGGCTGATTATTGCTCTATTGTGCACATGACACCTACGATACAGGCAAATTCAGCTCTGGGGCTAAGAGTGTGTAGCCCGTTAGACATAAATTCACGCCAAGCTTTCTTCAATAAAATATGACAATAGGCATCATAAACGATTTTGTTACTAACGGAATGAGTAACTGCTCCCACGAAGGCGAAGTCACGGGTAAAGGTTAACATAAAATAAATGAACAATAATTTTATTTACGTTCATATTTATGACTATTAGTAAAAGCACCTTAATTAGTATAGGACATTACTATGATGAAAGTATGCGAATAACATCGGTTTATCGGTTGCAAGTCGCAACAATGTTAATTGTTTGTATAGAAATAAATGACAGACCTCTCCTCTCCATTCAGTTTATTGTAATCGTTTAACAGTTACATTTCTCTTCCCTGTAAGTAACAGTTAGTACCGTTTGGTTTGAAGATTCTTACGAATTGAAGTAGCGACTGATGATGAAATCCAATAATGTATCGATAAGGCCTTAAGTAACGCCTCATATGACATCCTCCGGGCATCGGGCAGGATAAGAAGCATTTGCTACAGTGTGCATTAACCATCAACGAGTACAAGAAACATACAAGTATCCAACACATAAAGAGTTCATCGTACGCCGCATACCAAGAAGCGGGCTGAAGAATGACGCAATACATTCCAAAAATGGTTTTAACAAACTAATTCCGCCACAAATGAATCGTTTCCGTTCAAATATTAAACACAATGCGTGTTAATTTTAATCAGTTTTATGAGGGTACATTTATAAGTTATGGGGGCTGGTGCGACTCGAATATCTCGGTGGTCTTGTTAATAATGAACGACTTTCATCCCCCGCGCCTCACGAAATATGGTAAGTTTTGACGTAAAGGGATGGTTGGCGATAATTTGCAATAAGGGTCCATTACCGAGCGCCGGTAACGTTTCATCAAATTAATATTTAACAACCCTTGGAAATCAACCATTTCAGAATAACCCAATGATAATAGTTTAGTAGTCACATTGGAAGTTTAACTTACAAAGCCAAAGTATTTCTCAATATTGGAATATCTTCCACCACAGAATCATGAAAATTTTACCAAGGTTCCAAATCGATTTTCTCCTTCCTACTCGATCCTTTGCGGACGATAAGCGCTTTGAAAGATTTTTTAATATCATCCCAAAATGTAAAACTGAGTATAATATTGTGCGACAAAGATGTTAAAAGTCAAAGTTTTATTTAAATTACGAAAACATCGCAAGTAATAATTACTTACTAGCTTTTAGTGAAAAAAAAGTATCATGTAAGCGCGACCTAAATCCAGTCGCTCAGTAGTAAACGGACGTATAAAGATAAATAACAAACCTCCTGTATAAACGCCGTTGGCAACACCTTTGCCGGCCCATCGCATCGATCACCCGGCAATGGGGGGTTCGGAATAAACGCTAAAATTTGCACCCGTCGTGATTTATTGCCACGTCGGTCGGTACGTGTAGATGCTATCGACAATTGCAATATTGCGAGTGAAAAAAAAACCGAACGCGCCATACGGGTTGCAGTCGGCAGGCGTCAGGGATGTTACCGACATTGCGATTAACGAAATACCAAGTGTATCCGAAAGCGAAAGCGTATCCGATTGCGAAATTAGTATTGCGTCATATTGCGTGCTTTTTTTTTAATGACCAATAGATTTTTTTGTGTATTTTGGGGTAATAACTTAATGAAACAAATACAATAAATACTACAATGGCGCCTGAAACGTTAGTGATGTTATTAAAAATACATTTCTTTTTCGCCTTACAAACAGTTGTAAAAACGCTTCGAGAGAAGGCCCACCGATAATACGAATCTGTCGTACATATCAATACCAAGTCAGTATATTAGTCTACATAAATATGTTGCTTGTGCGGTTAACCAAAAACAATTTAGGACATTCCAAACATCATAATTACCAAATTCTCACACATTATTCGTCACAATATCCGACACGGCCAATCCTTAACAATATCAACCCTAAACTATAGCCGGTTGTAAAAGAAATGGATGCCCCTTCGTTATTGGTGTCTTGTAATCCATTAATTTTTTATGTCAACAACGGACAATCTAGCGAACGGTTGGCTCAGGGTATCTAACCTTATTATTAAACACATTCAACTTAAATGTTTCTAATTGTTATTCAATACAGTATGCATAAAAATTAAAAAGAAATTGAGTATGTCAGTCAAGCTATCAAGCCTCGTCCGAAACCAGCCAAGTCCACAAACATACATGTCAAACAGGTAATGTTTGGCAAGCTAACTAACACCAGTCCCCTTAGCAACAGCCGTGTATAGGCAACTGTACATTTGGAATCAGTGTCAGTATACAATCATCTACTCACTTATCTCCACCTCCACGCTATCGGCTACTGAACCCGGGACCTGAAACAAGAGCAGATGGAATTTTACCGATCGATCCGAACGCCCGGTGTCGTCGTCTTATCGACGCGTCAAGATGTCAGAACCGAACGATCGGATACTTTGCGATGTCCGAGAAGAAATCGCATGACTAATTAACTCTTATTAAAATATTGAGATTATAATGGACGTTGTCTCAATCATATGAACTAGAGGACACGGTCAGCTTTCGAAATTCGACCGAAACATTAAATAATAGGTGATAGACTAGTTTGCAGACGTCAATGGGAACGTTTACTGTCATCGATGCCTTGCTTCGGACATGACTGTTTATTAAACGCAGCGTTGTTGTGTGTGATCTGTTTTATTCCCTAAATGTACTTAATGCTAGGTGCATTTATAGTCGTATAGTCGTAAGTACCCTTCACAGTTACAATATTGAGTATACGCGATGTCGAAAGGCCAGAATCATGTCCAGCTAACCGAATGGTTTACTCCTGCTAGCGATTCATTAAGTAAGATCAACTTAAACTGGTTGGATGATCTAGCGCAAAGTGGAGTGCAAAGCAAACATTCTAAGCGCCATCTACCGGGGTTGAGAGAGCTCTCACAGCTTTGGCTAATTAAGTTAAAAGCCTCGCAGAATGCCGGCTCGTTGATACAGCCGTGGAGCGTTTTAAATATTACATGCTATTAATCTATTTAATGCTGTTTTCTGGTCTTCAACGAGTCCAGCTCTATAGCAGGGTAAAGGTGGAATAAGTTATTTTTTTTTATAGGTTTTAGCACGAAATTTTTTTTCTATGGATATATCAAACTTAGAGATGAAACAATATAGGGCGATTTTAAAATGAAACTAAACGATAGAATTGCAACTAACAGTGCAAGTTTCCAGCTAATCAACATAATTTCGTAATGATCTAAATATTGTATTATTTATAGCTTCTACTAAAACCCTGAATCCTTACAAGCAATAAAACATATCAAAGAAAAATAATTACGTAATAATAAGTTAATAACTTACAACCAACTTCTAATCTACAACGTAAACACAACCATAATCCACGAGCAAACGGTCGAATATCAATCCGCCCAAAAATATTTCGTCAACGTAAAAAATACACAACAGCCAAAGGTATTTTAGTAGGCATTAGCAGGTTGAATTTGAATAAGTAGTCCACTTACGATACCCGGCCAGCGTGTGGCCATTAGCCAAACAAAAAATAAGCGCTATCTTTTATCAAATCTAAGTTCGTCGACCCGCCGCACCAACATAACGTTGCATGTCATTAATTTAAATTACGTCTAATGTCTACCTTATTACGTTGAAAAAGAGTATGGAGTTAAAAGTGTGGCCGAAGTTTTGTTTGTGGGTAGCTGTGGTCAAGAATCCGCATGACATAAGAGCGATTTCGTACTTGGTACGGTTTGTTGTCAGGTTGATATGTTATAGGCGATGTTTGTATGCGATGTAAACTGATTTGCCTTTTCGAAATATCGTCATAGATAAATAGTTGGGTGGTATGTGGATTTACTACGCAGGTCGAAGGTAATATAATACCATGAGTATCATTTATAAGGTAGGTTTTTTTAATTGATTAAGTCTATGTATTACTTATGTATTTTTATTCTATGTATTTTTTACAAAAAGACATGAATATTTGACGTGTAGAGTATCTGCACTAAACTATAAGGGACAAAATATGCATCAGAACGTCTGCCCGGTGTTCTAACGTATGTAAAGTGTCTGTGAAATATAGACCTAAATTACGCGACTATAAACACTATAATGGAGTGCAGTTCCGCATGCACTAGCCGCTAGTTGGTCGTACGTTGCAGTACAGCTGCATCGAACTGCATTGCGGCTGGCGTCGCGACGCGATCTACGCTGCGACTCGCCTTCAGGAATTTACAATCACGTGACTTGTGAAATAACTAAGCGTAATATTAAGGAGCAGAGCTCAGAATAATAAAATGCTACCTACTAGAAATATGAACAACTTTTTCGTTTTCTTGGAGAGAAAATGAAAGAAAGGAAGCGTCGTCAAATCGGCATTAAACACGAGTTAGCTGTCCTAAGTGTCACGGCATGGCAAAGAGTAATGCAAACGAAATACTTTATTTGTAAGAGTCATTACTCTAATGAAACATTTTTCATTTAGATGAAAAATACTTAGTACTCAAGTACTCACGCTAAGGTATGAATCAAAAAGGGTGGTAAGCGTGTGATCGTGCCCGGAAAAATATTCAACTTATTTATAAGATTAACATTAGATATTGTGTACAACTCTAGAACTCGTCCAAATTAGATCTAGTACAGTCAGTGCAATCTAATCTACTGATAGATAGATGTATTGAGTAAATAGTCAGAAATAACAAACCAATTATTTCATTCTTTTTATTTCTTATCATCCCCAGAGACATTTAATCGCTGTGCTGTCAAAACAGAATTCACAGAACAATTACTCGTGCCACTATTAAGTAAACACGATTGAGCCCTTCACGCCGTTTGTTCATGACATTGTCATGCTAAGGGCACACCGTGTACAATGAGTTTGTTTACTTGGAACGCATTAAATTAACCCTAGCGACCTGTTACTCACTGAAGGTCATGATATAATCAAAGTTGTTTAGACATTTTTTATAAGAACGACAGAATAGACAGTTCAGGATACAGTTCCACCCATACGCAAATATAAAAGAAGATTTACTAACAAATAGTCAGTCAAATAGTAGCAAATGTGGGTTATATGATACCTTAACACTGTCTCTACCAATAACTTGATCTAATAGAAGATAAATGGACAGTAACTTTAATTGCGCTTAATTTTCCTATTTCTCTTTAACCTTAGTCCTATGACCTATGAAATTTAGTCGTTAAAATATAAATTACCCTCTCCAGGGATGTGCCAATTGAAGTGGAACCCCGAAATTCGTAATAGCAAACGTTTCGCAGAACGAATGAAAGGCGAGGCATGAACCGCGTTGTTCGTAAGTGGGGAAATCTAATTTTCCATAGAGGACGACAGCAAGGTGGGTGCACTGAACTCGGCTCGCTTCTAAGAAAAACTAGACAAAAAAACTGTTTGGCAAGTACACTCGTCTGGAATTAGCGTGAGGGAAAATCGCCTTTGGAATAGACATAAAGAAATTGAAAACTACTCTCATTAGTGTTGGTGGGTGGTACTCAATAATTTAAAAAATTAACAAGGTACTAGAATACTATTATCTAACTTAAGAAATAATTAAAGAATTAAATTTTTAAGGGGAAGTTCTCGGGAACTTTAACTACAGCGACTTTATCTCCGTATATCTCCTCAGGGCTACCACGAATATCACGGCTTTATTTACCGAAATTAAAGGTAAAATTAATCGAAACGTGACGCAAATAACATCTGCCTAGAACATACAACATGATGACCACGACCGCTCTGACAAGAGTGATACGAAGAAGAAGAATCGCAGTCCTTCCACAGAGCGAAGTCGATGTCAACAGCACGAGCCGAACTTCCAAGCTACTATAACTCAAATGGTATTAGACACGAGGAAGCAAAAACGTGAGAAACTAAAGACAGCTCCGCGGGAATATCAATTAGGTAGCTACTGTTCGCCGAAATGTTTACATCACATTGGACAGAGAAGAATTATTACGTCACGTCACGCCCTCGTCTGAGACAAATAGGTTTCCGCTGTACCGGAGCCGGTGAAAAAGTCAACAATTCGAACAACACGCCGAGAGAAAACCCGTCACACTAATGACGATGAATGAATTAGCGTCTAAATATAGCTTCGGCTACGAGTATATCGTATACCAGCGATTGTGTTAAAAAACTTGTTTTAAAACTGACTACAAGCAGTTCTTACGTAACGTAATCAGGCTTGCGATACAATCGATTACCACGGAAATGTAATGTTGTTTTTTTTTTGGGTGAAATAAAAAAGGGTTTTCAAGTAATTTTGGAAGATATTGAGAAGAAAGCCACGATTGCACCGCTTTTACTTTTGTGAAAAAGTCAAGAAAAGATATCAAATCGTGTTACAATCGCAACTACGATAAACCTTATCGGATAAGGGCAAATGCAATGCAGAACGTAACCCTTTTTCAATTGTTTACTATCGAGGTAACATATCTATAGTATAAAATTCATTGAGTGCAGTTTAACGTCTGAAATGAAACATCCACGTTGAACTTTACAAAACAGTGATCCACGTTCAAGGCTATTAACCCTTCACCCTGAGCTTACAACTTAACAACTTGTTGCGAACACTATCCGAAAAACACCAAACATCATGCAAAACTAATGCAGTAAAATTATATTCACAGAATGACGCAAACGCTACGCAGATTTATCATAAAATGTTAGTGTGTTTATTTTCAGGGCTTTATTATATTCTGCAGGAAATTTAAACTTGGCGCCATGCAAAACAGTTGTCGTCACAACGCAATACAAATAACGCTTCAGACAAGCTTTCGTATGACTTATCAAGTAGTCAGTAGTAGTCACAGTTACATGTTTATCCAATAAAACCCGCCTAAAATTTAACTATCTGTAGTTATAACTTCGATTTTCAAGTAACGATATTTTAAACTATTAGATTCATACTCGTTCGCTACTAAGTTAAACCACAGTTTATACGCAACAATATAGATGGACAATTGGACACCGTAAGTAAGTGGAGGGTTAACTTAATGGGGTTAAATGAATAATATCTTAGTCGGCAGCGCCACGCTAAAGGTCAATGATATGCAGCAGCCCGGTACATACATACCTAACAGAATATCCTGCATTGATTCCACTTGTGTTAGGCCGTAGACAGATATCGAGCATCCTCATAATCCACTATATATGCAATACAACTCTATATTCTTGCTTAATTCGGCATGTCAAAAGTATTTATTCTAAAATCGAACAAAGGATGGTCAACATTTTAAGTATGTTACAGCTATGACCTCTCTGCTACGATCCGCTTTGGTCTGTGCTTTAAGTAGAAATAGGTTTCTTTAAAATATCTCAAGTTTTTATAGCAATAAAAATCCGAGTTTTGGTTAGGGTCTGCTATCAAAATGACTAAATATACAAAGTAAGCATGACAGTAAAAAACATTACGTAATTAGTAAAATAAAATAACGCATGTCCTCTAAGGCTGATTGATGGCAGCTTAAGCCTGATAATGACTTTAGGAAGTGATTGTTTCCAAAGCGGCATAGTTTTAAAAGGGATTAACGTCTCATGTTTCCTTCGAACCTTTGTACGTTTTGACGTTGACGTAAGGGTATGTAAAATGTCTTGATAGGCACTCATTTAAGTTCAAGGTTCTACAAGTTTACGTCTAACGAAATCGACGTAAGCCATAGACCAAAATAAACACAAACTTCGGAAGAAAAAAGTGAGATCACTTTTTTTTTTGTGAACTGATATATGTCACAGAGCTCTGTCTTGCCGATTACTATGGCGACGATCTTTATCATTTGTTAGAACGTTACGTTTTATCGCCGCCAATTTGTTGTTCAGAAAGTTGTGGTGTTTTCTGGTCTATGCTAATAGCCTAGGATAAATTGTCGGAGACGGGTTACCTTATAATTGTTGTTACTACCTACCCGCTCTCATTCGTTTCGTGAGAACGTAACATAATC
>DWOX01000390.1:0-10564 GCA_018251315.1 Nastra julia | reverse complement strand
AACGGTACTATCAAATTATTGCCTTGTTATTCTTAATACGAAGTATAAGTACACCTTATTTTCCATTAATAGCTATTAGTCGTTGTTAAGCTCATATTTCATGTTTATCCTTGTCACGTTTCGTTTATCCTATTATTAACCTCTTTATCTTATACTATTCCTATTATATTACATTCATATTGTTTTATTAGGTTATTTACTTAGCATAAGGCGTGGGACACATCAGTGCAATAAGAGATGCTTGATCAGAGTGATACTGCATTCTAAGTCCGTGTGAATAAAGTTATGATCTTCGGTGTCGTGACGCGTTTGTATGTTGTATACCTACATATCTGTAGTATTTCGCTAGTGTATACCCACCCGATACCTACTATCGTTCAAGTTACCTATCTATACCTGCATATACATATTGAATAAACATATAGTTATTTGCATGGTGGCTTTTATTTAACATGGCACCTCTTAATACTAAGCATGTTTAAAAAAAAATGTTATAATGATACCATGTCTTCAACCAAATTAAAGTTTTACTAAAAAAATCATTAGGATCATATACTTTAAGATCAGTACAAAATAAATAATTTAACAGTAATCCTTTGGTAAAATACAAAAGTTTTCACATCATAATACCTGCTTAGAGGTAATAGAGGCATTGATATTCGAGATATCGGACCATCTTCACGTAGTCTCACGAAGACGTTAGTTATGACATCTAAGATGTGGGGTTCATATATTACCGTCGCCGCTTCCTGCATGTGCAAGCGTATTGCCTCGCTGATGACTGGGACTAGTGATAAGATTGGATTCAGTTCTAGCAATTGGAGCATCTGAACAAAACTGCTCTCAATGTAGATAGCGGACTCAGTTAAATCTTTGTCAGAAGTTGCATCAAGGCCGCTGTCATACATGTTAATTACTTCTGACATAAAAGCTATTGTGGCTGAGCTTAAAATAAGACTAAACAAAATTAATTCTTCTTAAAGAACGTGGAGCATTTTAATTCAAAGAATAACTCGTGTTGGAACTGCTTGGCAGGAACCACGATCCACGTCCCGAATTTAAAGAATTAGTATCATGGAAGTTTTATATTATAGTATTTGAGTAAATATTTTTGTTACGATTCATTATTCAGATTTGATCATTCAACTTTCTTTTAAATCCAATTGAATATAAAGCATGAATTGTTAATATCTTTCATTTCCATAAATAAAACGACTAGCTACATTTGCGTAATCGACGTCACCAAGTTTTATAAGGCTGTTGCTGTACAGGAACTGTTTAAACGTAAGTAAATCAATAATCATGTAGATATTTCTAGTTCGAGATCGAGTCGAGTCCTCACATTGTTCGAGAAGAGTTTCTTATCACCAATGCTTTGAGGTCTAACTAACTGGTCTACTTAACGTTAAAGTCCTGAAATTCTAGAACAAAAATTCTCTACAGATTTTCTTCATTGGTAATCGATGAAGGGCTGATTTATTAAACCAAATGTTATACCGTTTGAAGGTAAATCTTAATATTAATCACATAACGATAACAACTGGTTTAACATGTCCTTGGAAGCACGGAAGTGTTAATGATTTTTTATATTAGTGATCAGCTATTGACATACACACAAACACTCTTTGATTAGAATACTGTGTCGAGCAAATCAATCATCCTGATCTTGAAAACCTTTACCACTTTCAGTGTAACAAGGTATTTATTCTGAAGTAAAATAATCAAAACGTTTAGAGGCCATAAAGTTTAGTCCCGAACCCACTCGGTGCAGATCTGCTGCGACGTAAAACGATCAAATTATTTATCTCGCTTTTATAAAGATTATGGTAACCAGATATTACTCACTAACACAAATCATTGTCTTCCTTAAGTTGAAATGAATAAGTAGACAAACGCATATCAGCCTGATTATGTTAGAGACGGCATATTTAATTCTAAAATGTTAACAATTATAAGGTAAAATAATTTGTGTTGTACAACCAACAAGGCAATACCTTCTATTAAAGTATTAAGATAACGGCAATAAAGAATTTTCACTTACACACACACTTCTAGCTTCTTCGGAATTCATAAGTAAGTCGAATAAGAAATAAAGAGATATATTTCGTTTTGTATGCGAACAGTTTTCTTTAGTAAAGTACTTAAATGGGTTAGTTTTGCAAACAACATCGGGACAAGGGGGTCAACAGGGATCCTACAAGTCAGTCACGAGCGGCAGTGTCAACGACGTTCACGATCACTGGCAGCCTCGACCCAAATCCTCCGCTTATTTTAACGGCTCCACACTTTTTCATAATAATTTCATTTCATTTGCATAGTAGCGCGAGAGTTTCGTAACATGGAAAGAAACAAATGACCTATTTAACATTGGAACAAAAATAAGTTTTAAATGCAATAGAAGTTTAATATATAGAAAGACGTGTAAAATTACAATACAAATCACATTACTAAATTGCAATAAAAATCAATGATTTATTGGTGTCTAATTCAATCAATAGCAATTTCGATAGACTATCATATCATCGGATTTATAAAGGTCACAAATATTAAAACTAGAAACATATTATATAAATATGTGTAATATATCAATTGTAATAGTTTACCGAAATAGGCGCGTATATTATTGCATATCTATTGCGAAGATAACTATATCTATAAACTTACTTTGAAACCTCTCAACAAAACTTTTATGTTCTGTATATCTAGCTATCAGCCGCGTCCCTCGAGGTTCCATCCATTTTCCGCTTGTGTAGACATTATGGAAGATTTTTTTAAAGAATATTGTTCCTGTGGTTACAGTAGATACAAATCTTCGGCTGAAAATAAGATTTTTCTAAATTATAAATAACATTCGTAGCCCTTAACTAAATATTTCGAGGTTTATACACTCAGACCAATATTAAATAACATGTGAATAAATACGAATAAATAAATACTGCTTTGTCGGGAATAGATGCCAGGACACAATAGTAACTATTTGGACATATCGATCATCAGATATTAACTGTAATTTGGTTATTTTTTACTTAACTAAGCTACAATACGTGTAAAATTTTTCGTATTATTAGTAGTATACGTCAAATATTAGATATATTTTTTAAAACCTTAATACATCAAAGGCTAGGAACGTAGCAGCGAGCTCCGCGCCCACAACATTAACATCACAATTCCCCCGCACCTTTGTTGCAGCCCGGCGCGGTATAAACAAAACGATAATTGTTCTAGTTTAAACCGCTACGATTTATTTTGGTTCACGTTCGGTCTGTAAAGCGGCATATGCACCATCATTGCCGTTCAATTGTATTGGTTTACTGTTTTGCAAATATTGCAATTAATACTCGGGTGTGGTCTTCGCAAATTCTAACAGAGAACTATGGTCCATTAACCAAACTGCTTATACAAGAATTTCGATTCAATTAACTATCAAGCAACTCCAACCTTCAGAAAAAAATAATCTTCCCAAACAATTACAACTCAGACAAATATTTAATTAAATAACATAACCAAGGTTAAATATAACAGTAATAAAAATCCGAAAGCTAATCGAAATTCAGCTTGGCTAGTGTAAACAGTGCCTTAGTAACAGGTGAATGAAAAGCAGGGAAATTAAAATTTTTACGGCTCCCACCAACCGGTTGTTTAATTTTCGATTTCTGTTATGAATGTATGTTCTCTCGTCTGGTTTTAATTTGGCGAACGTAAATCTTACAAAACAGTTTGCGCTAGATAGATATTCTGACTGCATATATCGCGTTCAGACTGTTTTATCGTGATTTAATTATGAACGTTAATAAGTAGGTAAGTATGCTGCTACGAGTACTTGTACTAAGAATAGACAGATGTCACAAAAAGCATTATTTCTCTGACGTTTAGATGTGACTTGCCTGCGTGTTATCCTGCCTGCATGCTTATCTATCGTGTATCAAACAAATGCTACTGTGTGTTTAATTTTATATTCGAAAAAAACGTAATATTTTAAACAAAATTTAGTTTCATCCACGGAAACTGTTACTATACCAAATCTTACTACCCTCATAGGTCTCTGCATTATTCTTAAAAGCAGTCCAAAGCCGAACCCTTCACGTAAATACATAGATATTCAAATTCGAAGCACAAATATTTTATTTGAAAAGTACTTATGTTCTGACCATTTTTCCTCCCGCTCCACCGTATCCACATGGGACCGTTCTAGCCCAACTTTTTTTATTTGCCGCCCGTGTTTATGTTTGGTTTGCAGAAAGCACAGTGTATTCTAGTTTGGTCGTCGAAAATTTTAACCAACTTTTCCCTTTACGGACCAATTTTGTTTGGGACATGTCGATATCTAACTGCAGTTTGCGGATAAACGGCGATTTCGCAAAATTTTAACATCGAACGGGACAAAAAATTGAGTGCTTAATACTTTTTTTGTCAGTTTAAACTGACTAGCCTACAGCTATTGGGATTTTTCTAAAATTCTATGTTTTTAAATAGCCGTTTTTACTAATATAATAATACTTACTATGGAATCACTGCAATGAGTTTCTTCTGTATGCGTTTCTTCTGGACTCTGATCTCTGTAAGAATATTTTATTACGCCTCGTAGTCTCTATTGTTAATAAACGGAGTCAACGCTTCAATCTATTTGTTTTATTTCAGAGGTACAATTTATTACTTAGCGTTTGAAATATAACATGACACAGTTGGCAAGATATTCATAGTCATGCCAGTCGTAGCTCACTAGCAATTTCAGCAAACAATGTGACGTGACTGAGCGGTGTCATCTCCGAGCTCGTGGCAGCAGGTTATGGAAACCAAACAGTCTTGAGGAACTGTTTTTGTTGTTATAAATGAGGATCACCGAGACTCGGGTAACACGACCAAATACAGAAGCTGAGCTTCATAACCATTATAAATACACTCTTAGTTCGAACAGAGGAGTGATTTAATCTTGCCTTGAATGTTCTCAATGAATTCATTTACAGCTCACTGTTTTTTGTGCAAATATGACTGCGAATTAGAGTAACTTTAGAAGATGTACCGATTTTAACGCTATTCCAACGATTGCCTCAGCCACTTTATTACCTAAGCGTACCTTTTGTTCATTACTTTACACCTCAAGACAACGGAAACGTTCCATAAGACATCAATGTTTGCTTTCCATATTCCCAAATCCATGATGTTGAGGGCACTCCCTAGTCAACACAATGGATTCAGTTCGAAATCGATATACTCGTAGTGTCTTCACGCCCTGTTAGCGTCGGTTCATCCATTCAGGTCTCATCCAATCTGATACCGTGATCTCGATTCCATTGAAAGTCGTGAATAGGTCGAGAGCTTAACCAATCCTTTGAAAATTTCAACCATCTTGACCTCTTTCTCGACGGAGATGACAAAAGAATTATTGTTGGAAATGGCTGGCCACCAATATTAGCTGGAGAATAAAGTTTGTAGGTTAAATATCAGTTTTGCACTTTGAAATCCTTTGTATGTAAGAAATAGAAATCTTTCCTCTGTTGGTATAAAATAGCTACTGAGTGCGATTAAAAAAATTCAAAAAAGTAAACAGAGAAATGTAGGTCGATAAAGTTTTTCTTGAGTTTCTCAATGAAAACTTAAATTATTAAATTAGTAATTTACACGTTTTCGTAATTTAGATGGCAATATTTACTTCACGCAAGCTTTTGTCAACTAAAGCGTTTTTTGGTGAAATATTTAAGTAACCACAATAAGTATTTAAGTTGATACACTCAGAGGCTTAAAAGAAATCTGCAAACCTGAAAATATACCAGAACTAAAGCGATCTTTACAACCAACACTAATGCAGCAAAACTTTCTTGTAGATACTCAGTACAAAGATACCAGGCGGATAAAGCTCTAATCAGGCGGAAACCAGTCCAGACCGGTTCAGTCCAGTTAATGCTCGACTGCCCCAGATGACTCTCCATTAGCACTATTAGTTCGGTCTCGATTGCGTGAAATCGAAGAGAGGATCCATTTTCTTGATTCCTGTTTCAACTGGGTTTTAGGATTTATGAGCAGATTTTGAAACTTGATTACGATATTGATTAAGAGTTTAGGAGACTAAACTTTATAAGATTCGTATTAGCACTAAAAAATGGATATATCCATGATGGGGTAGACTCAGCGAAATTACTGAAGCAACGTGGCACATAATACTCTTGGCCTAAGGCCTAAATATTCACAAGGAAAGACCCATGCTCAAAAAGGACACAGGCTATTTTTTACTTTTTCTACAGAGCAGAAATGTAACTGACTCGCCTGAAATGTATGCATAGCCAAAGTTTTCTGAAGCGTAACGAGAGCAGTTTGTTAATAATTGAATTAACTTTGTAAGTACTTCACACTAACTGTCCATCACATTATACAACCTAGTCGGGTAGTCCTTACGTCAAATTGTGTTTATTAAGTAGTGTAGTTTCGTCCTCGCTTCGATTTCTAGATAACAGCTCTCCATTAAGGCTATTAACTCCATGCCAAATGCGATAATTGAGGGATAGTCAATTTCCCTGATTCCAGTTAGAACTAGTTTAGCGATTTATTGGATTCGGCAACTCTTGTTTGGAGGTAGCAGCAGTTTGGTAGTAACAATAACTAATGACGTAGAAATATAATTATTGCCTGAAGTATAATTGAATGTTGAATTATGACATAATTACATAGACGAATTATCTATTTTGAAACATTATAGAACTTTTCTCGACACATTGTTTGACCAATTTTTAAAATCTTGGTAGATAATCTCCTACGCAACCACAACAATAACATAATCAAAACCATAAAGAGCCCGAAAAGGGTGTAAGCAAAGTACATAGAATGGGCATTACGCATTCAAAGGTTGGTAAAAGTCAACATTTTCCATTAAAAAGCCGAACTCCATTTTATTCCCCAAGCAACAAGTAGGTACTCCGAAAGGCACCTTATTTCGAGCAATCAGCAATTCAAAACTGGCTGGGGCGGACATTGGCTACCCTAGAACCGTCATTACGCATTCCAGATTATTTTCAAATGAAACCATTAGCATCTATTCATTGACGTTTTCGCTTTGAATTAGAATACTCGATGAGTACAAAAGAGGCAATGGAAGACGAAATTGGATTGATTTCAATTTGTTTTTGTCGTTTCGTTAAGACCGTCGCGGGCAGGGGAGCTAGGGTTCCATATCACAGAGGTGGTACATTAAAATTCATTTTTGCCAAACGTCACATTATACTGTAATACCTGAGGGAGCCCTGCGGTGGTCCGTTTTTGTCCCAAATAATAAAATTCGTGGAGTATGTATAGTTGTTATGTCCCATTTTAGTTTTATAACATTATATTTTTATAACATGTACAATTATTTACGACATTGTTTGGTTTACAAGAACTATAAATCATACGATAAACTGCCTGATAAATACAAACACTTGTTAATATCGTCTCTTATACAATAATGCCCATACTAGATACTTATTATGGACACTAGGAATCTTTAGAGCTTATGACAGGTGATAAAGTGTCTGTGACTAGCATCTTTTTCTACAATTTTCTACTCTCAACAAGTCGTAGACGTTTCCACTTCCAAATCATAACGACATTATGATAATTTTTGTTATCAGGTTCTTCCTAAACATTTAAACTCTTAAACTAAGTGCCCTTAAAATAAAAATTAATGATTTTCCCCAAGTCGAGGCAGACTGGGAGATCACTTAATTTTATTAAAAATCTGGCAGATTATAATTCTCGCCAAAATAGATGGCAATTAAAAGTTTTTCATTTCCCTCGCTTGCGCGCTTAGAATTCATTATGATTTGAACAAAAGCGAAAGAATACGCTTTTCGGACATTATTATTAGCTAAAAGTCTAATGACCACTGAGAAAGAAATTAATTCATTTTCAACTGTGTCGGAACTTTTACCTGATGTATTAAGTGACGTAAAAGTAGAAAACGGTTTCAGCGACAACGATAGGTAAGTATTCAACTAGAATAATTTATTTTGAAGACGATGAAACAAATAAGCAGATTGAGAGTAGTATAATAGAAAAAGAAAATAATACTTGTGAATTAGTACTTTTCTACTGATGAAATCGAGGAGGAGAGAGAAGAATCTAGGACCAACGTCTTAAAGAGTCCTCCGAAGCACAAAAATGCTATTTTTTTTTGCCACTAGCGATCACCTATCATCTTTACAACCAAGCCCGCGGCTGCTTGGCTTTGCCAATAACTTAAAATCAACTCTACTAATATATTATTCTGATTGTGCTACTATTCTGTAGCAATCGTATTTCAAGTATAAACCAAGTTGTTAATATATCAGCCCCCTCGTTTGATTTACACTATTAGGCAGCTATTTGATCGTAAATCACTTCAATCAAATTCAAATCTTGCTACAATTCTGTTCAGGCCTTGTATGTCGTTTCAAATTTGGTTGGAGTAACATCAACTTATATCTGTGTAGAACAATTATTCCGAACGTACTCAAAGGGCTCAAGCGCCGACTTGGCAGCGCCTGTCGTGGCACACAAAGGGGCTTAGAGCCGCAGTATCCTATGATAATGCCGGCTTCTGTGGATGTATCAAGTGTAATGGGACGTGCACAGTATTGCCACCATCGTTTCACCTAGCCCCGTGCGCCAAGAGCGATTCTATAGGCCTAGGCCATAAAATGTGAATTCTGATATTTCTATGCTGTAAGGGAATATTTTTTGGAGAAATTAATTGAGTATTACCTTTTATTGATAAATTATATTTTTCATCTGCACTACAAAGGTGATACTTACGAGTCTTTTTCTAATAATCTAAAAAGATAAGCAAATATTACACATACAAAATCTATACTTATTTGCATTTAAAAATCATTCTTTAATCGTATTTTCATCTGAGCGATACAAGGACGGGTAACAAGTTATTAGTTTTTCTAAAAGTATTATTGGAACCGAAGAATGGTCTTAGCAGATTTTCCAACATTTTTCCACGCACTAGTTACCTATTCCAACCTCGCATTGAATTATCCAGGGGAGAGGACGAACCTCGTATTATGTAAATATTGAAAAGGTTCAATTCAAGCTCCAATACTACGCCCCAGGCTTCGGAGCCAGTCGATAAATCAATCGGTGGTCATTCCACGAGTGACTGTTAAATGTGTGTTACTTGCTTCGGTGAAAACACACCGATTAGAAAACCGACCAAGAACTCAAAATTGGGTCGTTTCACTATTGATATGCGTAGAATATAAACATGGGATGACGGGAATTACAAAGATTTGTCGTAATAAACACGTTTTTTACCGTTTGATCCGGCCATCGAGAGGCTCATTTGAAGCCAAAGCTCGAGGGCGAAGCCCCTCGACCAGCAATCGAATTCAGGACCACTCTCTTATTTAGGTTACTACCAGAAAAGCTAAATGTAGGTCTTTAGTAAGTGTTTTTTATGCGAACCATCATATTCAGATAGCAGTTTACTATTGAATTCTAAATAAACTAATATATGTCGAGGTTAATCTATAAGCTAGTCCCCGGCACTCCAGGCCGTATGCGAGGAGCTTCTCTAAAGGTGGCATTCCGAGGAACGCGACTAACATTGTCACGGAAATTGTCGCGACACTTCGCA
This sequence comes from Nastra julia, assembly GCA_018251315.1. Taxonomy (NCBI): domain Eukaryota; kingdom Metazoa; phylum Arthropoda; class Insecta; order Lepidoptera; family Hesperiidae; genus Nastra; species Nastra julia. Next base: position 975 of record DWOX01000390.1, on the reverse strand, counting down.
GTATTCATTGGTATTTTTTAAGCCGTTGTAAGACAAATGAGCTGGCGGGTCACCTGTTGGTAATTCCCGCCGCCCATGGAAATTAGCAACACTAGTAACTGTATGAGACAGACAATCATATAAATGCTCTTATTGAGCGACAATGACAGACAAACGAGCACACGACTCACCAAATGGCAGGATCACCTGCCAATCTAAGATCTGCAAAATGCTAATCATAGCGTCGCTCATGAACAAAGCAAGTGTATACATATACATACTAATTTGAGACCGGCTGTCACATACTGGTCCTATTGAGCGACAATCGACTGCTAAACTGAAGCCGTAAGTCGAAATTATTTGCTCGAAAATTGCCTGACATTATTAAAAGTAGTGCTATCGGTGTCGCGACAAATATTTTATATCGCTGACGCCGTCTGTCGTGTTCTACGGAATGGTACCTTAAGTCTATAATCCGTAGAATCAATTGCAGTCGCTCGAGTGTCGGGTGTTTGTTCCGATGCGACATCATATCGTATTGTTTGTTGTGCCTGAACTGTTTGTTTGTTTGTTGTCAGTTCTTCGATCGTTATAACATTAGTTATGTCTGTTTATTGGATGTCATGGGACTTTTAGGGCACCTGTCTTACATAACGCCATTTTGTTAAGAGTTCATTAAATGTTATCTATGTTTTAAATAAACGTTTTGAATACGTCAACAGTTCAACTTATGGCCACTTATTTAGAATAACATAATGTAATTTGACTTTTGGCATAGCTTAAATTTAAATCAAGAAACATTAGTCCATTTATGTGCCAATTTTTGACCTCAACGTTTTTAACCTTGTTTATTGCGGTTTTTAGTAATAAATCTGAGCGGAGTTTATCACAGTAGCAAGTGTCTGCAGTGTTGCTGCAACGTCCTATGGTAATGCCGCCGAGATGATGCCGGCATAATGGAAGACAAGACAGCCGCCCGCCGCCCCTCGCCCGCGC
>DWOX01000389.1:0-10574 GCA_018251315.1 Nastra julia | reverse complement strand
CAGGTCTTTATGAATGTATCCCGACTGATTCAGTGGAGCCAGCCCGCATCTCTCCTCTTAAGTAGATTATATTATATCAATTTATGTAAACTCGTGCAGCGCTCCTACCCGTAGCTTCATGACGCTTCACTGCCGTTATTTCCTTTTGTTCGATCCAAAACAAGAGAAACGAAATTTCCTTCCAGTTTCCAGAGCTATTGTTTCATAATTTTATTAATCATATTATTTGATTGTCCTTTCTGTCTGATTCTGTCAGAACACAACTGTAAATTGTATTTGTTTCTGTGTTTTTAATAATGAAAACATTTTTTTTAAAAAAAGTGTAACTTACCCACTGAGTTGTGAATATAAAACTCTGTGCGTAAAATTTCTTAACTCCCGTGACGCTATTCACGTTACGCCTGACTGACGTCACTCCACTACAGCGAAGCATTAGGAATTCCAAACAAAATACTGAAAATAGAAACGACAAACAGAAAGAAGATTTTTAAACAGGTTTGTGTTGAGCAAAATGGCTTGAGATGTATTGGATCAACACCTCGTAATAAATGTGGTCTTTATATTTCTAAAACTAATTAAACATTATAAGAAACCGCTCTTTATTAGACAGATATCTTAAAGACTTTATCTGTAGCACAGTTTGGCAATGAGACAGGTTTGACCAGAACATATTAACGGCCCACTACTGAGCACGCTTCGTTTCGAATCTTTTTGTTAATTAAAAGAATAACGAAAGATTTTGAAATGTAAAAGTAAAGCTTACAAAAATATTTCCATACATAATGATATATCATTAGCAGAAACGTCAATTATTCCTCGTCAACTTGCATAAACGACAATCTGAAAATAAAAGAAAGGTGAGCGAAACCGAGGCTTTAAAGTCGAGAGCGCGCTTCAAAAACTGTTTCTGTTGAAAATTAATTCCGTTTCAACTTTTAAACGCACATAATGGCATTCCCTCGACTAGTTGTATTGCAAGTGGGCGAGCGAACAATTATATCAGTTTGCAGATTAATAGTCATAAAATGACCCACTCTGTGTCCGGAACTCGACCAGGGCTTATTATGTCAACAGTAGATTGTAGACCCGTTAAATAAAACTGGCTAGCAGATGACAATGTGACCGTCACCTATTTATAAGCTGTCCCTTTGATTTGTCATGTGTTGTCCGATTGCAACATGAGTAGTTGTGGGGGTTTATGTTTAATAAAAAAAATGATTTTGTAACAATTACCTTCACAATTGGGTTCAAAAATCACTTGAGTGGAAGGATTTTGCGAAAATACGAAACTGATTAACTAATACATTGAGAAGCGATAAATACTTCAAATATGTAGTAAACTTCATGTTTAATTTGGTGAAACCACAAGTTATAGAATGTGTAGCTCTTATCGTACATGGTGGAATAACTTGTTTAATATTAGTGGAATGTTCTCAGCGCGAATAACGTTCTCGGGTTACTATAAACACAAACGTTCCACCTTCGTGTAATGTGCATACGTTTAAGTTTAAATTTAAAATGGTTGTACGACGCGACGACTAGGCGCGGTATGTTGCTCTGAAAGATACGTTAAATGGAATTTCGGGCAGCAAACGGTGTGACGCAGCGGTTTGCGGCGTTCGGGAGAGCGTGTAGGAATTTAACACTGCCAATGGATTTTGTGGGATTTTCTGTAGCATATTGAGAATTTATACGCATTTCAGCGGCAATTTGACGCAGTAGGTATTGTGGTTGGAGAGTATTTTTGTGGTATTCACGCAGCTTGGTTATAGTGCGAAATAATAATAAATAATTCCAGTGTTATCGATGTGTGCCAGTATAGTAATTGTTATAGAAATAGTTGACATACTTTGAAACGTATGACGTGATCGTAAGTGATCGGTATCCCCCATGGTTATAGGCAAGACATAGATTCGTGACTAATAAAAGACAGAAATAATATCCTTCATGTCTATTGCTGATCAACGATATCCAGTGGCCACCCTGTACCGACGACGTGGAAGTCACATTTAGTGCCAATAAAACATTAAACGAATGAAATTACGTATTACAATTTTCCTGTCTAGTAAATTAAATATTAAAAAAAGCTGAGCTAATAAAGCGCCGTAGAAGGCTCCAAAGCTTTATTATACCGATGTCGATTGTTCGCCGTTTTAATAAGAGAACTTAATTTGATTTTCGTGCGGCAAGGAAATTAAATTGTGAGCAGATATTTTCTGTTATAACGAGAAGTCGAATATCTTGGAAGTGAGGTGTCGGGAAGATTATACTTCATCGTCATAGTTAAGTCTTTAGTCTATTCCTAGACTGAGAGTTATAGCACGACATTTAAATAGCTACTATAAAACAACACATTAATACATTATCATCGCAACCCATAACTGTCCCATTGCTGGGCTCGGGTCTCCTCTCACAACGTGAGGGGTACATGCCTTAGTCCACCACTCTGGGCAAATGCGGATTGGCAGACTTATACTTATACATACCTACTAACAAATACTCACATTATGAGTACATTATAACTTAGCAAGATAAAATTCAGGGATTTAAGTACAAATCAAACTGGTTTTTGGTTTGATTTATCATGAAACGTAAGTAACAAATAACATAATGAATATAGCCACTATAATACTTATAATACATAATTTCATGCACAAGTTTTTTTTGTTTCACTAAAATGATTGATGTTGTTAATATAAATATTTTCGCAAGAACACGTGAACCAAATCGTAGGCAGCTAAAGCCGCATGTGAGCCATGGTACAATTTATGAGGAATACGGGCCCGAGCAGCTGACAGAGAGTAATGGCGCCCACCGTGGGACTCCGGCGCCAACGTACCAATCATCCGAACAAGATACACCTATACTTTTTTCTAAAATATAAGTTAGTAAAGAGTTTATGCTCTGCCCAAAACAAATACACTAATATTCATATTTAGTAATTAAAATAAACCAAGCACAACCCTTAACCCTTCTGTTGAATTAAGAGTATTTTGTTATTTATCTAAATATATTTTAATCCAAACTTAATCTATCAGTCAATACAAAAGACTACGTTATATTAAATTACCGCAGGAAAGAAGAAGAAGAATAATTATTAAATTCATTCTGGTGTTAGTGCATAACACGCTCAAAAAAATTAAATTACCTTTCATGTAGTCTCATGATAGTCGTTAACCAAAGTTCTGGATGATCAAATATATTGTTAAAAGAATTAAATTGATTAAAACTAAACAGTAAAAACTACCAGCTCCTCGAGGTTTCGCTCGTATTTCCGACCATATTCGTGCCGACGCTAAAGTTATTAGCCCAAGAGAATTACTTAGAAGCACTTGTTGAATATAGTGAGTTCAGCACCTTTGACGTCTAAAAGTGGGTTTTGTAAATTTAACGCCACGTTTTCTAGGTTTTAAATCTCCTTTAAATTCCATAAATGTCAACGATTTGTTGGCTTTGTTGTAAGACTTTCCGTGTTTATCACGTTAACCATTAAGCTTTCTATCGACTTTTTATATAATATATTAATTCCTTAAGTGTAAAATCGAATAACCGCTCCTTTGTTTAGTTTCAGAGATAAACATAAGATTTAATTTGAAGATTAGCAACTAACCGTGACGTGGCGAATTTTGCGAAGTTGGCATACACTTCCAATTTACTCTTATAGCATGTTATAGACAAACTTGGGCCCAAGTCACAAGTAGTTGCCGTCGACGCGGCGTCCAATCTCTAAACCAATTAACTGTAGAGTTGTCTAAACATTGTCGGCGAAAACAATATTATCTCGGGTCGAATTAAGCTAGACTCTAACTCAATCAAGGTTAATCTACATTTGGGTTGTTTCATAAGGAGGTATCTATACACGCAATGAAATTAACCACCCACCCGTTTTCAGGAACGTTGTCAATGTTCGACAAATATATTACGCTGCCAATGTTACTTCAGTTTAATTATTATCTATGGCACAAGTTTGCTTTGAAATAATTACAATACGATACATACGCATTATTACTCACTCATTCATCATAATTATTTGTACTAAAAGAGAATGGCCGTTATGATTGGTAACTTTCTTACAGAATCCAAGACCAAATATTATATTGACCCAACGATCGGACCAAGAGTTTGTAGGTGAAAAAACGTAACGTGCTAACATATGATAACATTTTTCGTCATAGAAAGCGGCAAGAACCTGCTCTGTAACGTGTCAGATGGCGAAAAAAACTAACCTCGTTTCTTTATTCCAAACGTTGAGTTTATTCTAGTCTGTGAATCCAAGTTGGTAGGACACGCAGTGTCAAGTCATTGTGTGAGTGGTTTATTATACTGCTCTCGCGGTGGGTGACCTCTGACTTAAATCGATATAAAACCGTAGGTCTATAACTAGGTACTTCATAAGCTTCTTACAGGATTTGTCCTCAAAATCCATCTACATTAATAATCACGCAGGTTAAGTTAGGTTACGTAGGCAGGCTAAAATTTGTAATGATTTAATACTTTACTTTTCAAAAATAATATAATACGTATCGATGTGAACAACAATGATGATTATTATATTCATATGAATGCAAATATGGACAGTCTTTGTAAAGGTTTAAATACATTTTAACAACGATAAAAACAAAACTACTTCAAGTTCAATCTAGCCACTGAAGACTCCTGCAATGTAGCTATAGTAGCAAACTGTCGAGGAACGAATGCAACCGAGCACTAACTGCACCCCGTGGAGACTCATTATTATCATATTATAACATAGATTAGTACAATCGTTCAGTAACACATTTAAACTACATTTTAAACAAAATTTATTGCTATAGTAGGCATTAATGATAACCACGGACCATTATCTATTCGTACTAATGGATTACTTCAGAAAAGTGTTAATGCCATCGCTCGATATATGTAGTAGAACTTTAACAGTACTGATTTTTATTGAAATGTAAGAGTTTTGTTATAGTTGTTTAGTCAGTGTTAAGCTATCCACGGCTAGCAGCTAATTACTGTCAGATTCTGTTGCTTCTTACTTTATATTGGTACCAATAATAATATCTGTTAGAGAAACTCAGGCATTGTTTAGTAAACATTTAATTTGATTTGCGAACAAAGCCAAAGGTTCTCCTTTGTAGGACTGCGCGTCGTGAAGGACGAGATAAATTGTTGGCAATTTGCGAGCAAGTCAATAACTGCCAAGTTTGCCTTCTAATTTGAATTATAAACACTCCGTAAGATCTAGACCCTAGTTATCCGATTACTGTCTCGAGTGGGATTCGCGACTTCTCATACTGAAAGACCTTGCCACCCTGTTCACGTAACATCGAGGTCATCATTCCTTATTAAATTGACTATTGCTTTAAAAAGCGAGTAAATAGTCCTTTTAAGTGTGTATTATATTAAAATATTTTGTCAATTTACTTCTTCGAATTGCATTTGCAAAAAATAATAAGTAAAAAACATTGCTGTCCACAGCACACTTATAGCAATCTTGAAGCAATTGGAAATGTTATTAATTGCCGTAACAAGAAGCTGAGCGGCACACCAACGCGGTAAATTATATTTGAACCTCGACAAAGGAAAACCACCTTCCGCCCTTTTGCCCTTTCCTGCCTCTTTCTGAGCCTTTTATATCAACGCCTTTGGGCACACAACGATTAAAAGTTTGAATCGAGTAATTAAATTGAAAGACATTCCAGTGTTATCTTCTTATTTCCGAAGTAATTAAGGTCAGACTTTGAGCGCGATGGAAAACTTTTGTGAGAGAAAATTTTATGGAATTCTATTTCAATCAAATTTATTTAAAACTTCATTGTGTCATAACTAAATTAAACCAATTGTTTTGAGGTACTAATTTGGTTACAACAAGATTTAAAGCTATTGTATCCGGAGAATATTTTATCTACAAGAAGGTTGAATCTTCTTTTCGTGGTTTATATAAGATTTGTGCATACCTACTGATTCATGAGATAAATGCACAGCCAATATAATTCCGCGCAGTTATTCTTACTTTCCAATTTTCATAGTGAACAAAATATTCTCACCCCAAAATGTACATTACATTGAAATAAATTCGCTGATTACCTTCCTGAAATACCGATACATTCCAATTGGACTTGTACACATAAATATCATGTTTAATTAACAATGAATTATGGGGTTTTTGCAATACGGTAGGTCTCGTAAACCGTAAAATTCTTGCATTTTACAGAGGCAAGACGGGTCCGACCCTTCGCGGCGCCTGACAACAGTGGTCGGCAATATTCCTCCACCATAAATAATTTCGCCGTTTACAAATTCTCGCTCGAGTGTTTGGACAACAAATGGAATTCTGATCGAGTTTGACAAGTTTACAACATTATTATGGGTTGAATGTATTATCACAACGAAAGAGGACGATTTAATTTGATAAGATCTATAAACGGCTTCCTACGGTTAGGTAACGGTGGTTTTTAATAACATCGCGAAACAAATACGAGCATGCAGCACTATCAAGAAATATCGATTGTGGGAAAATTATACCATCAATGTATTATCTTTTTCATGAATGTATTTCTAACTAATACTCGTCTCCTATAGAGGTCCCTTGATGGCAGTGGATACTGGCATTGCAAGCTTATTTTCCTATTCTCATTACATAAAAAGTACTAATTCACTGGTAGTGGTGTACCACATCTTGTGTGACTCCAACTTGAGGTCGGTTTGAGGTCGCATCAGAAGTTAGTTAAATGTAATTCCAACTTTGTGTAGCAGGTAAGTGGGTGCAGTGTCCCGGATGGAGCGGACGGCGGTGAGACAACTTACGGAATGAAATTTTAAAGTTTTATTAAAGTCCCGACGCCGCGTTAAACTCTCAGTTCACTGTTTGGTTTGTCTTCAGCAATAATTGCCTTAAGATATTGAGTTATTGAACATATCGCCTGAATATTACAATAGGTTTCTGTGTGAAAATTTAACACAAGTGGATTTTCTTTTCTGACAACAATAAATTAATCGATTACAAATATCACCGCGCTTGTTATGAGCGTAAACTGTGTACACAAAGTACATATTTAATGACAAATAAACGAATGACATTACTATTTACACAATTAATACAGCTTTGTCAATAAATCGAGATAAATGGTATGAATGGTGGAGTCATCCGATTAAAGCGATAGAATTTGTTATAATACTAGAATATAGCGGTGTAGTAATGTTGCATATGGTGCGTCGCGTGCCGTGTTAACGTGCCATTCGAGTGCTCGTATGGAAACACACGCTTACCAACTGTTTCATGATAATTGTTAGTGTTAAAAACGGTGAAAACATGGCGGACGAAACGTAAAGGGATTTGGAATTACAATTTCAATCATTTTTTACGCACGAAAGTACCTAATGTAATGTATTATGTAGTAAAATTTACCACAGTAATACTTTAGATAACCCAAAGATGAGAACACGCTACTGCTTTCACAGTAGTGACAAGTCAGTTGAAAGCTATAATTTTATGTAAACGGTTGACGAAATAATTAAAAGTGAACAGCTCCGCGTAACGGCGGATCGTGACGTGAATCACGATAACTGCTGCAGTCGTTAATACTAACGACGACCGTTACGACAGAATTAACCCCGAGTTCCGGCATTAACCAAATGTAATGTAGCTTCGATTGTTAAAGCGGCAGTTACCTGTTGGCTATTATGTCTAATTAGCTAGAGCGCATTAAAGCTTTAATCTGCATATTAAAAAGTAATTGCAATAACTTCGTTACAGGTGGTGCTGGTGAATATGAGTAGTGTACTGTACAATTTCTGATTTGACGATGACACAAAAGAAATGCATGCACCATAAGAATATACACCAAACTTAATTTCGTTGCGTGGCAAACTCGCCGCAGAGGTAGTTCTTTCTTGGATAAATTGTCCTCCAACAACACGTGATATGTCGAAAATAAAGGATTGTAGGCACACTTGATCAAAACTGTGAGCATCATCAAACAGTGAATATAAGGAATAATTATCGGCACAGTTCTCATAAGTATTTTTCGACTTGCTTCCACGGCGACTGCTACTGCGCGGGAGGCTGTCACCGCACGGGCGCGAATAACGCAAAAAAAGGATGTAAATAACAAACTAATATACGACATTTATTAATATCGACTGTATTGCCAGATTGAATAGAGTAACTTGCAGAGATTAAAATAAAATACCGAACAGTGGTACTTGTTTCCGGTCAAAATGTCTTCCAATTTCTTTTTGAAAATTAGGGATTGAACAAAATTGTGAGCACTAGCAACAAAGCGAACACAACAAATAACGGCACAGATTTCATACGAATACATTTTGATACAGTAATACGACAGCGACTTTTCGACACGCTTCCACGAAGACAACGCACGACTACCGCGCTATCGCCACATGCGCGTAAATTAGGAGGTAGATACAAAATTAATGCATAACATTTTTTAAATGTGACTGTATTGCCAGATTGAATATTGTTACTTGCACAGATTATATAAAATACTGAACACAATTGTTATGCAACAACTAGAAGAATGTTTTGTTAAACTCATGCAATTTTTAAAATTTTAATTGATTGTTTTCTTTGTGTTTAACCCAAATTGTTCGAAGTTATGGGATTGAATAAAATGCGGTGACTGTCTAGAAGCATGGAGTGCCCTTACATAATGTGTGATAATTATAAGTAAGTGATAAGGTTTGAATAATTTCATAGTAAACCACATACTTAAATGGGGAGAAAAATGTATACGTCTTAATAAACAACATCATTTTATAATGCGATGAGTGTTGTCAAGTATTTCTACTTTTTAATACTAATTAATAAGTGTTCGATTACAGGTGGCATCAATTCGAAATTTTCGTACAAAACTGTTCGTCAAACACGTCAAACACCTAAAGATTAGCGGAGCAAGCGCATCTACGAAGCTACAATGCGCATAATAATTTCGCGATACATTAAGTTCAACAAACAATCAAAGCAAATTGTCATAACAGCTAATACAGCTGTCTTCATTCCGAACACGAAAAGAGCACTTTCAAATTAAATACAGTAGTATAGTCTCAATAAGGCCTATATTCGTTGCGCTGTATAGAAAAACTGTTCCTTAGCCGTTATTTGCTTTACAGCTCAAGTTTCAATGACAGTTGGCTTAGTGGTAAAGCCTGCGGTTACACACCTGGGGAATCACAGTCCAATAATTGGCGGTTCGCACGCGAACCATTCAATACTATCTAACTATACTCATCTGGATCATTCACGAACCCATTGATCGAAAACCATTTGGTTTGTCCATCATAAAACTATTATAAAAACAAGTTTTGAATACGACCGAATAGAATAATCGATTAAAAGTTATGGTGATAATAAACTTCAAAGAATTTACGAGTTAAATATTTCCTTTTATAATTTTATTAGTTGACGTTGATTTAGTTTTGTTCTGTTTCATAGATTCGTCAATGGGTGTGACTGTTTTATTAATGATTGGATTGATGTGATTGCATGGGTTTTCACCGAAATAAGTTTGAATAACACTAATTATTCGTAAAATCATCGGCTTTCTAAAAGACAATAAATTTACGAGTAAGCCTAAACTAACTAACTATGGTCAGCCGAATAGAAAATACGGCGAAGAAATGTCATTCTATACCTACCTACAGTACCGTTAAGTAGGGGAGTCAGAAAGAGATTATATACAAAAATAACCCATCAAATCCCATCATAGGAGCTCCATACAAAATCCCCTAAAGCAATGCACAATGTGTGTGAACCTTGCTCATTAATTTGCACCTACGCGCGCCTACGCTCCTCTGACCGCGTGGCTGACTCTTACATTACATTACATGCGATTACACAATTACAAGTTATTACAAACCGTTCGCGTGTCATCCTAGAATCGCATTAAAAGGTTAATGAAATGTAATTAAAAGAAATGTGGTTGTTGGGTAGATTCGAAGCTAATTTGCCTTCTGGTTTCTTTAGCTATAGTTAATAAGTGGGTTTGTAAGGCAGTATAATAATTACTTGGTTCGGCGGGTGGTCTATTAATAATGGGATAATTTTTCAGTCATTTCTGTTAACATTTTCCTAGCTTTGATACGTCTAAAATTGATGTAGATTAAAATTAGTTTAGTTATTATAACAATAGAATAAACAAAAGGTAACGTTTGACTTGAAGCGATCTTTCCCTCACCGATTACGCTATTACCATACGGATATAGTTACGTATATCTACCGAGATCGTAGACAAAACAAAAGCGTGGTACATTAACCGTTCACGACTGCAAGTTTCTTCTAGCGATAAGGATATTTACAACCTGACGACATTTGCTTAATTTTTTTGAGCCCGTCTAGCTAACACTGCCTTGCTGAAGTCAGTCATGAAACGACATAGACCTTGTCGTATTCCAGTTAGGTATGCAAAAGCTGGTACTTTTTATCCGACTGTGCTCGAATGAGGGTAAAGATTTTCAAGTGTATAATGTGTGTCCATTTCTGAAGCTCTTTACGTGTCATTGGATAAATTGTTGGCTAAATTGTAGACTAAAAAAATGCAAAAAAACATTATGAAGGTTTAAGGCAACCTTAT
>DWOX01000388.1:0-10581 GCA_018251315.1 Nastra julia | reverse complement strand
AAATTCGAAATCTAAGGGGTTGTTTTCGGGGTTGAGAATTTGTATGAAACTTCGTTATGGTGAGTGATTGGAGATTTAAATTTTGCACATGGATTCTTTCTAGGATGTAGATGTTACGCAAATTAATCCCTAAGGGGTTGATTTTGGAGTTGATAATTTATATAATTCTTCCACGCGGGCGGAGCCGCGGGCAATCGCTAGTAAATACATATAATGACAAATGGAAATGTTTGTCACGACAAAAGTTATCATTTATGGACTTGTAATATAAACAAACATGTTACAGCAGAACAACATCTGCCGAGTCAGATTGTTTTATATAAAAGTAAGTAGAACGTGTGAAAACCCAAAACACCGACTGCCTACTTTCAAAATAGAGCAGGAAATTTCGATGCGTATCAAATCTGGTCACACATGAAAATTGTTAATACGACCCGATGCAGAAAGGCCAAACGTTACTATAATGTGCACATTTCCGTGCGTGTAGTGATTGGCATACAATATATTGTCCAAAGACGAGGTGTGCCGGTTTAACTGTGCGAGACCAAATAGGCAAACCCAGTTTGAACTATCAATCACTGTTAGTTGTCACAGTATTCTATTCAGTTTGGTTTTATTAAGCGATCAAATGTGGGACACGTAAAATAGTGTCTATCATAATTTGTCAACGTTCACTGTTTTATTAATTTTTAAATATAGACCGAAAATAACGATCCAAATAAATGTGAACTCTACCTGTCTCTATAATAAGTACTTATTTCATGTATCTAATATTTTTTTTTACTTAAAAAAGACTGGTTGAGCGAAAATTAATTCACATAAATCTGACGTGGTAGACTAATCAAAGTAGATTTCGATAGACGTACGTCAATAGATATGCAAAACGAGAGTCGGCTCTTCATGCGTATTGCGTGCACTGATCGATGTTCACTTCCATATTTTGACATGACATAGATCACCCATTGGTGATGATTTTAACCTACTCCTGGGTCCTACTCAAATGACAAATACCTGCAATCTTGTCGCTGTACAATTTATACATGTTATTTAAGTACAAACTTATTGCAGTATTAATATTCGTCAACCCTCTTATTGTGAGGTGCTGTATTCGAAAAATCTAAAATTAATTAATCATTAACATTCATAAAATCTGCAAGCATAGCGTAAACTTAATAAAGTCAGCTACATTTTTCACTAATCTACAGATTTTTTCTACACTTGATTCTAGTTGTATATATCGTAAGTCATAGAGATATTTTATCACCACTGATTAGATACTAAAGAGTGTTCTTTTGCGCTAAACCTGAGGTATGTTTATACAAAATAATCACCATTTGTTATCATTTTGTTAAAACAAGTAGTTGAATATAAACACAAGTAACGCGCCGAAAGTTTAATCAAATGGTTCTTTCTTTATAGACAGATTCGAGAGGTTAATAGGAACTCACCTGTTCTATTTCCGTAACAGGTTGCAACAAAATAGTTCGGTAGACTTCGACGGAATAATAAAACGTAACATATAGGAGTGCAATGACCTCATGGTTAGCTGCTAACAATATTATGATAGTAGTACGTTATAATGATCTCATTCACGTATTGTGTATATAAAATATATGAAGATAAGTTAAAATTTATAACGGTTATTGTGAATAGGTTTTCGGAAATCGAAACTCAAATAATCAAAAATACTTCCGATTTATTTTATTTGTTAAACAAAATAAAATATTAAGAGGAAACGAAAATATCACTGAACAAGTTTAGGTACGAGTACGTACGTATATTGAATATATCGTGCGAAAAAATATTTCTATTTCACGCCAGTCCGATTCAGATTTCAGCAGTTTTATTATTTTTATAGTGATAGCGTCACTAAATCTAACCAGTCTACTTTCGCACAGTCGTAACAAATCCCAAGCCAAAACATTCGAGGACTACAATGGCATTGAAATATCTCGTTATTACGAAAAGGTCTCTTTATCATAAATTTTGTGAGATCAATGACTTAGTCATGTTCCCGAATAAGCAGGAATACGCAAAATATTGGGTCTGAGTAAAAATTATTATATTTTCCAATATCATTTGGATGATATGCCATTACCGAATATACTGGATGAAAATATCGTTGTGAAATACATTAATTATGAGTATCCATTACAGTTGTAATTCAGCTTTTTGAAAGTAAGACATTCGTAGTAATCGAGCTGAAAATATTATCCGCGATAAATAAAACCTTTTACATACTTTAGTAATAAGCACGTAATTTTTAACACGAAATCGTTGTTGTACGCAATGAGTGAATCTAAAACAGTTTTAATTTAAAACGATGATATATTTTAGAAACTAAAACAGCAACATAACAATAAGTAATTCGAGGAAAGCCTGGTACGACCGTGCCGCTTTTTTGCTCGACTTGGCGATAACACAACAATGCCTCCAGATTTATTCACTCGCTAGAATTGATATTTTAGGACGTAGGATGATTCCTAATCCAACAATGTGATTGCTATATTTTGCTGAGATTGGACGGACCTTTTACCTTAATTGAACTGTGAAAAAGGAACGAGAGATCGCAAAATCAAAAAGGTGTTATTGTTGAAGTTGTTATGTACCGTATTTTCGAAAACCAAAAATCGAAAATGTTTGTTTTCGTTCTTATTTCCTAACCAATACTATGTTATTTATGTATGGTAGTTAAATGTTTGTTCATGTTCCTGTCGAAGACATGCATATTTCACATAAGAACTCTTTGTCCACTTATTGTCCGTGTATACTTTAACAATGTTAAATGTCACACTCCTACTTTCCTGCGTTATTCTTAAAAAATATTTAGGTACAGATTCCTGAAGTATTGCTACACAATATCTCCCTATCATATTACACCTACAATCTTTGCACAGAAAATCTCCCATACAATAGTACGAGTAGCTCTAAAGAAAATTGAAAAGGAACCAATGAAAAAGAGGTTGAATATTCAGCTTACTTGGAAAAAATTATGAACAGAAATTTACGACCCTTGAACCTTTTTCATATAGAGCAATAAAAGGTGCGTATTAAGTTCGGGAAAAGGTGCGAAGTGCGATCACGGTGTAAAAGGACCTAAATATCATTTGCCATATCAAATTATATAAAATTACTAGCACTTCTCTCTAACACAGCTCTTTTAAAATACACAACTCATTCTCCTATAGTGGCGATCCCATTTATAGGGTAGGACTAAAAACAGTGCGACAATCGATAATCGTCCACACTACAGAAATGTTATAAATGATAACTGCCTTTACATATTTTTAGGAAATAAAAATCGATGTTGTGCATTTATTTTACTGCATCAAAACAAAATTAGAAACAATTTACGATTAACCTTTATCATCGCAGACACTAAATGATCCATGGAACTAGGTCGAAATATCCGTGTAAAATACATAAATCGAGAACATCCGCTATAGTTAAAACGTAGAGATATTTTGTTGATAATATTATTATTTTTTATTGTAGTATTTCGTTTATAGTTTTTCTTGAAATAAAATCTAATGCCAAACCTTACACCACCTAGCGGCACTAAATACAAACTGAAGTAAGGTAACTCTAAACCAATTATGTTTTATCTCTACAAAAAGTATTTCTAAGACGTCGTAAAATATCAAGTATCCAATAAGCACATAGAGAAACGTTTACTAACCATTTTTCTCAGGCGGAGTGAATATTTTCTTTATTCTCGTGTTTCTTTTGATGTTGCATGTGAGCCGTTCGATAGCTTTGAGAATTTTCTTGCTGACCTTGTTAATAGTTCTGTTTTTCGGATCGGAGTACTTTGTCGTTCGGAGACCGCCGCCTACAGTTTTCTCGCACCCTGAACCCGCACTGTCGTCTGATTCCGTTGCGGATGTGTCAGAGACGGGGTGAAATATGTAAGGACTACCCACGAAACAAGGGGAATTCATGATTGGGTAAATGCTGCACAAATTCACGGTTAATTAACTAAAATGACAGAAACACTACTCCTCACAATCACCGTTGTCGATGTCTAGATGGATAATGGTTGAAGTCGGCGACGGAACTAATAAGAATCGGGATGTCTATCCAGAAAGTCGTTGATGCATGGCGCCGCTCCTACTGCCAAGCCTTTGGCCTTGACTTACCTTTGTTCATTTGTCTTATGGCGCGTAATTAATCATTGTAAATGCTACCTAGTACGTTGATGTTAAAGGTCTTTCATGGAAGTACCTACCTTAACCTATTTTTACGTGGTACGTTTAAAAGACGTCATACTATTGAAAAGTATACTTGGAAGTTACGTGTATTTAAATAATTTTACTATTCGTTTCAATTCCGATGCAGATTTATTTCTGCTTCAATTTTCGTTTTATTTTTACACTTCCATTGAGAGTGCCTGTGTGTTCAGCCTAGCAATAAAGCATGGTGCAATTTTTGCAGACATAGTCGCTCGGCTACGTTGCCGCTTCATTTCCCGCACCGTCTTATCACTCGATAAAATATCACATTTAAAAATTTCCTTCTGCAATTTTCAAGTTAAAAAATAATGTACCTAGTAGGAATACGAATACGTTTGGCATCATACAATTAGACCAGACCATAAAGCTAGCAAGTAGAATAGAGGTAGGTATAATACCTACGTAATGTTTTCTACTATTAACTAAATTCTTGCTAATTTGATTTTTAAGGAGCTTGGAGCACAATCCATGGAAATCCGATGTGAGTAATACCTATATCGTAACTAAGACTTACATTAACTACTTCTCTACATTACTTACTAATAGCTTGGTTGACATATTAGCTATCTAACAGTTCCCTCTATATTCCTCCTCGAGGTTTGACACGATATCCATAGTGTATACTGTAAGTTGATAGCGGCTATGCAAGCTCGTTTACTATTCCTGTTCTATAAAAATATCCCTAATTGTCGATATTTTTTTCATTTACGATTATAAACAATATATTAAACTCAAGATCCATATTTACTGGTAAAAGCATAATGATTTAATAAATTCTTTAATAATTACCACAACTTCAAACATTTTCCTCGTTCAACAATTTTCCTTTTTTCTCTTCAATCAATTATAGCAATCAGCTGAAGAGCTAAATGAAACGCAAAAAGGGATTACAACAGTTTCCCATTTAATGGAATTATAATAATCCTCCATAGCGGTATAAAATACACAACGTAATAGCGAATATTGTAGAGGTTCGTAAATTCGCACATAGTACTTTTAAAGCATTATTCACGAAGTTTTTCTATTGAATTAGTATTGAAAACTAAGTTGCTCATACTTGTTACACAGTGTTATGAGATGCATAGTTATATAAATAAGTTCGTTATTCATTTGTTTTTCATAAACACTTAAACAAATCAGAGATCAAGACTGACCTTCTAGCCATAATCTATACAATATGATTCGATAATACTCGTATAATGACAATTATGTCCTAATAGTGACATCTATTAAATTTAAAATATTTTTTCAGTTCAAACTGCTACTTATAATAAATTCATTTAAAAAAGCCTTTATAGATTAATAAAAGATGAAACATATACGAGCACAGATGTGTAATATGACAGGCAGTAGTATAAATTCGTATTCGAACGGAACTACGCTGCTCAGAGGTCCCGCCCTTTCCGCTTCCGTATATTATGTCTCCTCCGAGAATTAACTGGGTTGCCTCTAGCATTCACAATGATGCATCGTAACTTCTTATAACATATGAATTAAATCCAAAGAGAACGACTATATGAAGATTAAGCTATATTATTTGTATTTGTTTAATATTCTATTTTAATGTTCTCTTTTTAAATTTCTTACTTGTATTAACCTCACCTTATAAACATTTGTGACTTTGATTTTAATCACACCTTTATTTATTTTGTAACCGTAACACCAGCAAGACCTTTCGTAAAATATAAGGAGATTTTTTTTTACTATTTATAAACCTAATTGGTGGATAAAGCACTCGAAATGATGAATGAGAGTACGTAAATAAAATTAAACATAAAGTAAAAAAGCTAAAGATGAAAAATTTCATGCCAGCATATTTCTTAATCCCGTTTTACTTATAAAAGGCGTTCAAGTGATTTTCGCTAGAACAGCTATTTTAGTTAAAGCAATATCTCAAAATTCTAAAATCTATAAACTTACCTCCTGACGTGACGTAGTCGTCCCGTAAATGCTGGTAAGACGAAGATCGCTGCCCCCCTTCGTGTTTTGGATCAAATGTGTCAAAATAATTGCTTTGAGAATGCGTAGGCGTTGACAATTCATAATCCTTTGGATATACCTGGATTTTAATGTTAAACTCTTTTTTTGGCGATTCCGTGTGAATACTCAGTGTATGTCTATAATTAGGAGTCTTGGAGGATTCTAGATCTGATCGACTGGCTTCATTTCCATGCCCATTGTCACACGAACCGTTTAAAACGATTTTTTTAATTGTTTTAACCTCTTCAATTTCACTTAGTTTATGTTCCGTTACAGTTGATTTCTCAATAACCTCTTTGTGCGAATGAAAATCATTATCGCTTTTTGAGTTTATTTTTTCCCCGTCAAATGTTGAAGTCCCGTTCATCTTATTCTCTTCGTGCAAATACTTTTTAAAAAGATCATTGTTCTTCTTTGTTTCAAAAGGATTCTTTGGATTTTGTGCTACATTGTTGTGCGTACTTTCTATGTCTGAATTTTTGTATTTAGTGTTGTCGGAGTACGGATCACTTCTACCATTTGTGCTTAGTTTCGTCTCGGCAATACTATTTTGTGATCCAATTTCATTCTTAGAACTAGAATCATACGATGTTGAAAAAACAGGCGGTTGTATTTCTGCATGATAGTCTTCAAAAGAAGGTGATTCCTTACATTTATTAATTGATTTATATCTATCTACTCCGGCAAGCGACGCTTTACCGTTTGGTACGGGAAGTTTGGAAGCACTTGAGTAATTTGAGGGTAATGTTGTATAAAAAGGATTCGTGGGATGAAACTTGAGCGGTTCTTCAGTAGGCGCGATGGATTTTACGAGTGGCGTCGAGCTAAGAGTTGTTTGCACCGAGTTGAGTGAACGCATGGGGGAGGAAAATGTCCGATTATGCGGAGATTGAGACGGCCTTATAGTAGCGTAGACTGGCGGCTGCGGTGTTGCCCTCCCACTATTAACCTCAGCAATTATTTGAGACGGGCCTGAAACAAGGAAATAGTGTATTAGACAATATTTATCAATACGAAATCCGATTATTCTTATGGTGATATCTTCGAAATTACCAACGTTAACAGCTGTATTTATTATACTTAAAGATGTCCTACAACAAAAAGGACACATTTTTTTTCGTTTCTTAGGTTGAGTTGAATAATGAAGAATTTCAATAATTGATAAAACAATTGTTCAAATATCTACTACATTTCTAAACAATCACACCAACGTAGATACTATATACATCCTTCCTTCATAGTATACATTTTATTTGAATTCGTTTATAGTGATAATACTTTTTGTGATGTAATTTTTTCCTACCTTGTGCTATTAAAAGATATTCTGTTCTTTGAAATTGGTAAAGTCATAAAAGGTTTAGTTGATGATAGGAAGAAGTCTCTATTAAAAGGTCCATTTGATGCCTCCACTGCCTAAAAGCGTCACGTTATTTCCGAGCTTCAAACGTGTAGAGTGATAAAGTACCTACTACGAGTACCTCTTTACGGACAGGAGGATAGATACGCCGAATTTACATAAAGGCAGGTATGTAAGAATTCCTTTTTACAGCACTTATCTAACCAATGGTTTTATGGCTAAGGATTCTTATTACATCTTGCTTATAATATTAATCATACTTAATAATATTACACTTTCTTTTATATTCATGCAAAGATTCATCATTTTATAACTGATTTTCAAAAAATCTCGAGAAGCAATAAAATATTTGGGTTACAGTAGTATATGGAAAATCAAACTTTATGTGAGCCTAGCGTTAAAAAGGTGTGTGAAAAAGCGCGAAGCCTTTTAACCTAAAAAGTACGTGTAATTCATGTGCCTCAACTGTAACGTCAGCCGTACAATGTGGAGTTCGCTAGCTACGAAAAACTAAAGAGTGGCGTAGAGGCCTAAAGTGAATAATAATGCACTTCAAACCATACTCAGTGCCTCTGTTGGAAAAGTGAAATGATTTTTTGGTATTTCAATCATATAGTTTCACTTACTCATTCATTTAACATTTTTTTTCATTGCCACATTATTTCTTCATTTATTCCATTTATCTTCATCATATGACAAACCGTTTAATCTAAAATGGATGATTTCACAAAGTGATTATCGTATAAAGGACAATAAAAGCAGCCCAAGTTAATTACAAAACTTTACGATGTAGTTAAATATTACATTCTATTCTTACACTTCGAAGAGTAATATAAGGAAAGTTGACAAAAGATAAATAGAAAGTTGTATCTAAAGTCTCACACTCGTATGTGTCGTTTAAACTTACTTTTCAACTCGCTGGCTTTCCCGATAGATCTTCTTCGCGGTGACACCTCTCTGTCTCTGACAACAAGAAAACTTAGATTAGTACGTGAACTACTTAAGTTGGAAACTTCTAAATAAATAACGACATTGAAACACATAATTTGTTTCTGTTTATCGTTGCCTAAAGTCCAAGATTTTTAGTGGTGAGAGAGGCAATTAAAAAAACATAGGTAGCCTATGTCACTGAAATAATAGAGACAAATTGAATAACACCAGAATTTGAGTGTAAAGAATACCAAATAAATGGACATTTATAATGTAAAAAAATGTAAAGAAAATCTCAATTTAAATGCATTAGTAGTATCGCATACAAATGTTCACATTTATCACTGTGAAGATTGCAACTGGTGCCGTTGAAATGATGTCTAATCTCTATTCGTCGATCGATTCCTATGCGAATGCGGAGAGCGATCGGATTAGCGTCATGTCGCGTAATGCAACAGGGAATGCATTCACTGTCTTCAAACGCCATTTTCAAATGAATTTTACGGAGAAAGAAAAGGATTAAATTCAAATGTGTAGAGAAGTTTAAAGTTAGATTTGTTATAGATCACTTTTTAATTCTATCATTCAAAAGTACTATTTAAAGTCATATCACGAATTGCTTGCATCCCGTATTCAATATATTCATAAAAAGAACTACCTTTTAGACCGACACGACTGTCTCCAGCCCGGTGCATCTGCGTTTGAATGCAGGAAGGAAATGTAATTTTTGAAAGGTACGTGAGCTATTTTACATTAATTAACCGTGTTTAAATTGAAGCTTCTAAGAGCCATTGTACGGAGAAAAATTTTCTGTATTACTAAGTGCGATACCTTTTGTGTATCTGACGCAACAATGACCACAGAGTAGGTACTTTGTTACATACTGGAAACGATGAGCCATCACCACTTAGGTTGGTACCATGTGTAAAAAAATTGTCTTTATGACGCTATTTAATTTTGTTATAACAGAACTAAATGGAACCGTAATTTCATGGTAATACGGCTACATCAACAATCTAAAATTTCAATATAAAATATCACCGCTATAAAAGGATGGTAGTACCTATCCACGAACTCCATCAGTTTTTCACATAAAAATAAAGCCAAATTTGACCAGCGTGTTCAATTAAAAGATAAAGATAGAGTAAAAAAATTCATCGGATAAGTTTCTTACTATAAGATAAGATTAATTGCTTTCGTAACAATATCGAATTTCACTCAACATTATTTTCAAGTATTTCGCGATCGTGAAGTAGAAACTCTAATAAACACCTCATTTATTCAAGTATTTAGTTTGTAATTATTACTACACTTTATATTGATAGTAAAATGTATACCTTAGGTTAGTTGAAATAAATACAATTCGTTTTTTTATGACATAAATAAAAATATTTCAAATTAATCACATCATTATTATGTTTGACTTTTCGTCTGTTTAATAGTTTTAGTTTCATTTGCGCAAGGATCTGTTGAAAACCGAGATAAAAGAATGTAAGAAGGAAGAAAGAAAGTATTGTCCTCAAGCCTTTCATTCCCATATATTTTGAATATAAATCGTTTATCGTGAATTTCAAAACAAAAAGAATTTGACTATATAAGCAGTTGTGCATTTTAAGCGAGAGGCTGGCAACTAGTTGATTGGTCACGATAAGGCTTGAAGCGTTATTGGTGCAAAAATACAATTGAACAGTTATTATTATATAAGAAGCTTAACATGGACTTAGTAACTTACTCATTCAAACCAAGCCTAAGCAAAGGGCCAGCTGATCGGAGCATCGCGTGAGCTTCAGCGTTGCTCATTCCTTTAGTGCTGTGCCCATTGATGGAGGAGATGACGTCACCCTCTCTGATCCCGCTCAGTGATGCTTTCCGACCAGGATTCACCTGAAAAAAATATCATAAGTGTTACCAGGTTACAGGTAATGAAATAGCTATAACAAAGAAAATATTGGTAAAATTTGGCACATGTTAAATAGAATATTATCGCAATTTTATATTTGTTCGACATTTTAGCTTTTTATAGGTACTTATACAAAGAAAATTCAAAGGTCTTTCTATACGGCATATCTCTGTATAATTTTT
>DWOX01000387.1:0-10581 GCA_018251315.1 Nastra julia | reverse complement strand
ATTCCACAGACACAAGTTCTATAAAATAATCCTCTCAAATATCTTTCTCTAAAATAGAAAATTTTATACAAAAATCGCATGTAGTGATTAATAAAGTATTTTTATTAACAGATTCCTATTTATTTCCCTGCGATTTATTCACTGCATTCGTGGGTAATTTTTTTTTCCAGGTGGATAGGCCTCATGGGATTGGTAGTTCTTTGAATGAACTAGCCTTTCAGCCTAACAAGTTACTGTTCCTCAGGCCACGATGAACACCATACGCAAGTTTGGGCTGGAGTACTGCGACCTGCCTACAATGCTGTGGAATGTAACCGTCCTGTGGCGACCTCTAACTCTTAATATCGACGAACGACGCACAAAACGTATGTAATTAACAAAAATATTTTCTTTACAAACGTAAAATTCTACTGCTGAACTGAAAATTATGTACGCAACTGAAAATTCAGATCAAAATGATTTTGACTAAAAGTGTGTAGCTTTTATGTTTTGAAAGTCTGTTTATTTGAAACTGTTATTACAATGTCCAAAATTCTAAAATATTTCTGATGATTTTAAGGCATACCAGTAATCTTTTACATACTTGGCATCATAATATCAGTAAGCTGCACCTACGTTTACGTGATATCCATGCTGTGGTTCGTGTTTGTCAAATGTCGTGAGACGAGAGACATCGTCGCTGCCCTGATAGTGTTCTCCCTCGGAGTTGCTAGTCAGATCAGCACTTGCAAGCTGTTCTTTATGTTCCTCAACAAGTAAGGCTCGCACAGACACCTACATAACGATTGAATTGAATTTGATTTGATTTCATGTGCCTTTTCTTACATTTGAAACTTGTTATTTTAAACTATTTTGGTCGTTTTTCAGAATAATAAAAAAAAAACATTCTTATTTCAGACAAAAAATAAGAGATCTAGTGGAGGCATATTATAATTGCCATTCCATCCAAATTTCTATGAGTAGTTTTGGAACGAACATTCAAAAGACTTTAAGGGTGGTGAAGAAACGGGCTATAGCTTACTGGTTGGTCATTGTCTTCAACGGCGTTGTCTATTGGGGCAAGCCCATTGTCACGCCGGGAAGGCATTTGATGGAAGATTCATTCATTTACTACGGTAGGTAACTTAACAATAAACCATCTATTATGAATAATATGAATCCATATCTATATGTGAAGGCTTCCAACTTTCGATGCAAAATATTCTCTTTTACAGGTTTAGAACCAATGTACCAGTCGCCTAATTACGAAATTGCCATGTGCGTCACGTCGTTCGGAATATTATTCACAGTGTATTTATCAGCCAACATATCAGCTCTTCTGATAGTGATAACAGGCTACACAGAAGCCCAAATGCTTGCCCTCAGTGAGCAAGTAAGAAATCTTTGGGAAGATGTACAAAAAGATAGCAAAGCACAATCAGAACGGGTAAACGAAATAAATGAAAAAGTAATCAATGAACATGTCGAAAGAGCATTGATTGAGATAGTAAAAATACATACTGTAAATATTGATCTAGTGCAACAGACAGAAAATATATTCAGAGGCGCAATAGCTGCGGAATTTATATTATTAACGATTGCTTTAGTTGCTGAACTACTAGGTGGATTAGAAAACACGTATATAGAGATGCCATTTGCTTTGATGCAAGTAGCGATGGATTGTTTAGTAGGCCAGAGATTAATGGAGGCTAGCGAAGTATTTGAAAATGCGGTGTATGATTCTAAATGGGAAAACTTTAATAATGCTAACATGAGAACTGTGTTGCTTATGTTGCAAAATTCTCAAAAAACGCTGAAGTTATCTGCCGGTGGCGTCACCATGCTGAGTTTTACAAGCTTGACATTTGTGTTAAAATCAATATATTCGACGTACACTGCACTTCGCTCAACTATGAAATAGTTTGCGTGGAATGTTTGTTTAAAATGAAATAAAAACCAAATTAGATTTCTTCAAGACATTGCGACGAAATTTCAATTTAAATTTCAAATTACTTAAGAATAGTTATATTACTTAGAATGCACTTCACCATCAATTAATAATACTTTAGTTTCGCACTACACATCGACATGAATTTATGTTTCATGATAAGTTATATTACTTATGAAACACAACATTTTCTTATAATTGCACTTACATTTTAAATGAAATAAAATTTTTAGATGTCTTTATAATGGTTATTTTTCGTATTTCATGTTTTATATGTATTTAACAATTGTGTGTAGATGACTTTTTCTCAGCATTATTTGCTGTTTTATTGCTTGGTTTCAACCATGTCTATGAACAAAATTAGCCTTCAACGTCGGGATTTATTATTTGGAGTAAAAGATTCAAAAAATACATGAAACCATAAAAGAGCTGACGCTATAATCTAGTAGAGCTAGTTTACAGTAGATGTCACCGATATCAAAATGTACACAATACGATGAAAATCGATTGAGCAAATACTGACAAGTTCACTGGAAATCCGTTTGGTTAGAAATCCAAGCCAGAGGCTAGAGTAACGTACAGAATAATTCAATGTTTTAAGAATTAAATCTGATTTTGGTAGATTGTAGACGTTGTATAACTCCGGTTACAGTGCATTAAATAAATTCACTATATTAATAACTGAGAGTAAAGATGTTCATTGGTTAATCATCGAAAATTGGTGTAAAATAATTTATACAATTATTACTGGTCATGTAATGACGTTTTTGAAATAATGATGAACACGCTAAGCAAGTTCGGGCTAGCGTACTGCGATTTGCCTACCATGTTATGGAATGTGATAGTCCTATGGCGTCCTCTAACTTTAAATATCGATAAGAGATATAAAAAACGTATGTATTAATGTAACTATCTTGTTAGCGATTAAAGATTGATGCTACTGCAGATTCTATGAGGAAGAAAGGACAGTTAACCGGTCTAATATATTCATGATTTAAGGTATTCCAACGATCTTCTACATATTAGCACCTGTCATATCCCTAAGCTGCTTTTATGTATATGTGATATCTGTATTGTGGTTCGTATTCATCAAATGTCCGGAGACGGGAGATATCGTGGCTGCAACCATCGTGTTCTCTCTTGGAGTCGCCAGCCAAATTGGCACCTGCAAGCTATTTTTTATGTTCCTGAATAAGTAAGTTTCAATGATTCATTTCCAGATTATTTTGCCTATTATTTCAACGTTACATAAACCTATGCCTATCATAACTGTTCTCGTTTCAGACAAAAAATACGGGACTTAGTGGAAGACTATTTAATTTGTAATTCAGTCGAGATTCCCAAGAGTCGTTTTCATAGAAATATCGAAAGAACTTTAAGGGTAGTGAAGAAACGTGCCATAGCTTTTTGGTTGGTCCTTATTATGAATGGCATCATCTACTGGGGTAAACCCATCGTCATGCCAGGACGACATTTAAGTGAAGATTCATTAATGTACTATGGTAAGTTATCATCATCATCAACCCAGAACTGTCTCACTGCTGGGCTCGAGTCTCCTCTCACAATGTGAGGGGTACAGGCCATAGTCCACCACGCTGGCCAAGCGGAATGGCAGACTTCACACACATTTTGAGAACTTTATAGAGAACTTTCAGCTTTACAGCTTTTCTCACGACGTTTTTCTTCACCGTAACAAGTGATAATTGATTCCTAATACGCACATAATTTTTAGAAAATCAGTGGTGCATTCCGGGGTTCGAACCTGAGAACTCTCGATCGAGTGACCAATGTTAAAGCCACTAGACTATCATTGCTAAGTTAAGGCACGGAGAAATAAGTTTCTGAAAAGACAATAAAGAACTGACTACGCTATAATTACACTCTTTAGGTAATATTTTTCTTTTAGTCTAAAATTCCATTGTTTATTGTAATTTTCATCCTTTTACAGGCCTAGAACCAACGTCTGAATCACCTAACTATGAAATAGCCATGTGCACCACATCATTTGGAATATTATTTACAGTGTATATACCAGCAAATATCACAGCTCTGCTCATAGTGATAACTGGTTATACTGAAGCCCAAATGCTGGCTCTGAGTGAAGAAGTAAAACATGTATGGAAAGATGCGGAAAATTATAGTAAAACGGAACCAGTAATAATTATAGTTAAAAGTGATAAAATAAAGATAAATGAATATGTTAAAAGAGCACTAACCGAGATTGTCAAAAGACATACTGTAAATATTAATCTTATAAGAAAAGCGGAAGATATTTTCAAAGGAGCAATTGCTATGGAATTCATAATGCTTACAATTGCTCTAGTTACGGATTTACTTGGAGGATTAGAAAACACTTACTTAGAAATGCCCTTTTCTATTATGCAAGTAGGGATGGATTGTTTGGTGGGTCAAAGATTGATGGATGCTAGTGCAGTGTTTGAAAATGCAGTGTATGATTCTAAATGGGAGAATTTCAATAACGCTAATATGAGAACTGTGTTGCTTATGTTGCAAAATTCTCAAAAAACACTGACGCTATCAGCTGGGGGCGTGACCATGTTGAGTTTTACAAGCTTGGCATCGGTCATGAAATCAATATATTCGACGTACACTGCACTTCGTTCAATTGTAAATTAAGGAGTGAATATCAAAAAGACAACTCTTAATTATAGATTATTTTTCCTATGCTGTTAAATGTAAGGCGTTAACTGACATTGTACACGCTTAGTTTATACGAGCTTATTTTTATTGTGATTTCTTAAGTTTGGTGTAGTAGTGGAAGATTATAAAATTGAACTAGCGAGTTTTTGCATTTTAATGGTTACCTTAAAATTCAGTGATAGAAAGCATTCATTACATTATTAGTAGCATTATTTTCGTTATTATTATTCCTTTTACAATGCTTAGTTTAAACAATTAATTATTTCTGTCGAAGTTCCACTTCTAGAAGTTTTTCATCAACAGTACGCAAAGCAAGATCTATTTTTAACTTTATTTTACCACCTTCTGCTTTAAATACCAGCTCCCGTACGCAATATGCTATCATTGTTTTCATTATTGACATTGCGTATTTTTTTCCTGAAAATATATACCACATTATTAATTTTTAACTGGCCTGTTATAAAAATTCACAACAGTTTATAGTTTTTCGTCTGCTTCAATACATTTGAGAATACTGTTTAAATTTCATTCGGAAACTTAAAACCTACCTGTACAAGACCTCTTTCCAGTGCTAAATGGAATCATAGCCGATGTGGGACTGGACTCAAAACGCTCTGGTCGAAATACCGCAGCGTCGGAGCCCCAGTATGTTTTAGAACGCCCCACAGCAAAAATATTAACTAAGCAGTTTACGCCTTTTGGGACTGTACATGATTCTGAAAATTAGAGGTTATAATTTTGTACAATGGAAGCTTACCAATATGATTTAGTCATCATTTATCTTGTTGGATAACAGATGAGAAAACGGCATTAGTGTTGTAATTCCGTAGTGTTTGCTCAATTAAGAGCTTACATATTTCGACGTTGTGTGGTGTTATTCTAGTAAATTTTAGATCAAGCCTAATGGCAATGGTTTTTACTCACTTAACTGTAGCTCGTGATCTGCAAGTCTTAAGACACATGGTGCCGGTGGATACAGCCGAAGCGTTTCATTTATCACAGCTTCGCAATACGTCATGCGAGCCAGGTCTTCCTTTCTCACTTCGCGTTTGCTGTCCCCGAATATATCCTTCATTCTGTTTACGAATAGCGTTTTCTTTATTATTTTCTTCCATTTATTTTTAGTCACTTCGAAATAAAGATAACTTACTCTGCTTGTAGCTTTCTTTGGACTTCAGGATGACAGCCAATCATTAGAAGAATGTAGAACATGGAGGTTGCCACCGTTTCTTGACCACCTAATATGATTGTATCGATCTCATTTTTCACCTGCTCCATAGTAAATGTTGGATCTCTCGCATTTATTTCCAGGAGTATGTCCAAGTACGATTTAAAGTGGCTTTTCGTGTTTTCTGCTAAATAATGTATGTTTTTTATTGTTAGTTCAACTTTTTTCATGAATGTTACAATAACAAAAATCTGATGATAATGCATTGTATATGTATCACCATAATTATACAATAATTAATTCTTTTTGGTTTTCTTACCTCCATTGCTGTGTACCTCAATATTTCTTTGAGGGCCTTCATGTTGTGGTCTCAGCCGTGTTTTAATTACCTTAAATTATTCGATTGCGTTAGGCTTTAATTAGTTACTCTTATTATAATTTTAAGGTTAAGTACGGGTGCTTAAGGAGTTTCGATTTAAGAAGCTTCTACACGATAGTTAAGACTGAGACGGTAGGTCTTAGTTACTTCTGGTAAACTGGTTATTTCTAAAACACGTGACGTATAATTCACTAAATTTTAATACATTATTAACAACGTGAAGAGCCAATTCCATGTAGTAGATCAGAAATAAAGTCTCTTTATCGGATAGAAAAAGGTACGAATAAGGTTGTATAAGTATAAAAAAGCTACTAATTTTGTGACTTCATTTAACACAGATCAGATAATTATAACAATATAATAAGCACGTAGTTGTAACATAATGGAAATTTGACTCACGTATTCTGATACATCATGGAGCTTTTTCACTGACTTTTTCAACTCTCTACTGTAAGGAGAGAGTCCAAAGATTAAATCTGAATGTAACAGGATGTTGCACCCCCTTGTGTGTATAATTTCTAATGTTTTCATAAACGCTGTATAATATTCTTTCGTCACTATACTCTCTGATATTTTTGGTACTCCCAGGGCTATTTCTAAAATAACAAATCCGTTTAAAAAAATATTGGTTGTGTGTGACCATTTAGTACTGAAAACAGAAGAACGTGTGGCTCTTTTTCATTAATATAAAGTTCTATACTTAATAATCTTTGGCACAAAATTGGTCAATTTTGTTGGATATGTCTTATTTAGAAAAGAGTATTAATGTAAGAAGCTAATCAATATAGCTTATTCAAAATTTAATTAAACTTGTTGATAAAATGCCTAATTATATAAGTAAGAATCATACGACATACGACAAATGGCCTCCATTGTAATTTCAGCTAAATATTTTTCGAGTACGTTGAAGGGTCCTTTTCCCGCTTCCGTCGTCAAGCCGTGGACTAATCTCTGGGCTTGTGAGTTAAACACGTTCTGGAAGCTTTCGACCGAGCTGGTGCTGAAAGTTCCCGCTAGTAACTTCATAGTACGTTTCCAGTTAACGGCTGTGAAACATTTCATATCAAACAGTTTGATCATTTTTACGGCAATTCTGTTATCCGTGATAAGCTTTACATCAAATTTATTCTTTAAAACAGAAGTATATAACAAAACATTAAGCGTTTCAGATTTCGGCACGACTTCCAGAAAAAAGCCTTTTTCACAATTTGCATATTATTTCTACACTAAAGTGTCTATCTTCGTAAAAATAATAAACTGACCTGATGTTATCAGAATTCCGTCGCCGAGCCACGGCCGAGCGAAATTGTAGTAGTAAGGCTTTTCAATGAACTCATTAGTTACAGATTTTATGTCATCGAGGTCATTGAGTACTGAAAAAGAGAATGTTGTACAACACCGATGAAAAAGAAGAAAACCTTTGATATCTAAAATAAATCTAATCAATTAGTATGACAATTCCTATTAGACACAAAAATTTAAGAAACCAACAATTTGGATCACTTTATACTTTTTACATATATGTATGTGTGTATACGAGTATTGGATTGTTATTCATGCCCTATTTTTTAAACTCACTGAATATAAAAAGGCATCTTATCTCACTTAAGGATAAAAGTGTCTATTAGTAAGTACAAATCAAAAACAAGTAGTGTTTCCTGCGTTAAAACAAACAATAAACGAAAGATATTCTTAGTTCTTACATAAGCAGCAGTACGTTCCGCACCACAACACGAACGGCAGACGCTTGCTCTCAGATATCTCTGACATTTCCTTGAATCGAAGGTACACATCTAAAATAAAAACTTTACGTTTCAAGGGACATGAA
This sequence comes from Nastra julia, assembly GCA_018251315.1. Classification (NCBI taxonomy): domain Eukaryota; kingdom Metazoa; phylum Arthropoda; class Insecta; order Lepidoptera; family Hesperiidae; genus Nastra; species Nastra julia. The sequence goes on along the minus strand of DWOX01000387.1, from coordinate 2,618 downwards.
GTTATTGACTGCATTTATTTTATCTCGCAAGATGTTTCTGTTGTTGTTAAAATTCCTGTAACTGTATCCATGAAAAATAGTGAAAGGCACGAAATCTAGCGAACGAGGACTTTTGCCATAAAATTTTGAGATAATTGGGCTTTTCAAAAGATTTTTTTTTTCAGCAGAATCTTTGACGCGTACCTACTGACTATTGAACCAAAAACTAATTCTTCTGATTCCTGTACTTACTTCGTCCGCCTCCTAGTAGGTAATGGGCACTGCCTATCAGGGGCAGCTGTGGATAGGTCGGGAGATGGGCAAGGCTCTGGCGAATGCGACTCTTTCGCTGGAGGGCTATGTACCCACATACCAGGACCAAGCACATTAAAGAGACTTCTAACAGCATCTAAGAGATCATAAAGTATATTTATGGAAATGATTGATTTAAATTTATCTCATATTCTGTGAATTACTGAAGTTTTATTGACCAAAATCCTCGTCATGTATGAAATATCCTTGCTCTTTTGTGAGACTCGGGCTCTGCCGTCGGTCAAGAAACGACGAAACTATCCTTCAACCTAACTTACCTTAATTTTCTATGCTCAGGAACAACAGAAAATCAGACCCATGTACAAATATGGAAGTATCTAGTACTGGTTATGTAGGAGTTCAAGATGTAAATGACATTGCAGTTCAGCGTTTATATACGAGTTACTAATAATATAAGGTATTATCTTCCCTCGGTACAGTCGCGTGAATTAGTTATTATTTGTACATTACAATATTTTTTTGCTTCTCTTCAAATTATGCTGCTCTTTTGTAAGTAAGGATTAAGGAATTTAAAGAATCGCACCGGTTAGTACCTACGCTACGGTCGGAATATAGAAAAAAGAAAAATTCAAAATGATTTAAATTTAATTTTTAATATAAGTGTGAGTAAACGTTACAACTGGCTTTATAAAAGATTAGGCTTCTATTCTGATGTTATAAAATCGAAGACAATTAAGTGTCAAGCTTGTGACGATACTACACTATAGATGTGTAATCAAAACAATGCCTTGCGGTTATCTCATAAAATAGCGTCTATTATCCTAATCATGTGCTATGAACGATAATGTTTGTAATTTTATAATATTACGCATTTACTGCTACAAACAAGGTCTACTGTTAAACTATTTCATGTTTGACTGTACTCCCACTTGAGTTAGCGGTGACGTAGGCTTTGATGCTAAAATTATTAAGTTAGAATAATAATTAATCTAATTTAAAATCCATACTAGAACAGGAACATCAACGTATAACGTATAACGAATGCGTATAAGAGATGTATATTCGACAGTAGAAAGGGTAGAAATGATAGAAAATAAAAATGCAATAGATAATGAATTTGTAATTATTATTCAAAATTCTACATAAGCCTGATGTAACCTTTATATTTCGATGTTTTGTTAATTCTGCCGAAGTTTTACTTGCAGCAGTTTGTCGCGGACAGTTCGTATTATTACATCTATTTTTATCTCAACATCATCTTCAACAGTGAACTGTAACTCCCTCACGCAATACGCTACCAGCGTCTTCAAAAACGGCATTGCATATTTTTTACCTGGAAACAGAATAAATAAGTATTTAGAATGAACTCTTGTAACAGTGGATTTGAAAATCTTTAATCTCTTATGTTCATCTTGAATTTAGATCTTGGGAACATGGGATCGGTTTCAATTATGTCAAGCTATATTAAGAACCATCATGTTGAGAAGAGCCTCTTCAATAGTTCTTCTTCTACCAGTCAAAGTACAGGGGTCGTGTGAGCAATCTTACGCATCTTTTTTAAAGCCATGGATAATAGTTTACTTAAAATGATGTGCATACGAGCAGATTAACAGTCTTACCGATACAAGCCCTCTTTCCAATACTAAATGGTATCATGACTGGCTTCGAAGATTCAAAACGTTCTGGGCGGAACTCGTGAGCATCTGGGCCCCAGTATCTCTTGGAGCGACCCACACCCAACATGTTGATGACACAAAACCCGCCTTGTGGGACGGTACAAGATTCTGAAATTAAAATAAGAAAGCAAATTTCAAGAGAATTCAGACAAAAGAGATTTTACATAGGGATAAAGAAATATTATGACATTAATTTCTCTAATTGATCTTTCAAATTTAAACAGATAGATAACTACTACATAAAATCTGTTAATCCCAGATATTTTGTAAATGTGCGTATTTGACCATTGAACAACTATTTACAAGGGTGCTAAGATTAACTTTGTTTTTCTCCGAATTTCTGAAAAAGTTCTATTTAATACTTTAAATTTTTAGTGTTTTCTAGTGTGTCTACTCACTTAACTTTAGCTCACGGTCTGCAACCCTCATGACTATAGGCGCGGAAGGAAACAGCCTTAGGGCTTCATTTATCACAGCTTCACAATACGTCATGCGACTCAGGTCTTCTTTCGTCACGTCACGATTGCTTTCACCGAAAATTTCTTTCATCCTGACGTAGACAATTAAATCAAAACACTTTTAGTCTATATTAGGGCAAGATCAGGGTATAGATTGACGCTGATCCCATGCCAGCTAACCATGATTACGTCATAGGCGATAAACTTAAAGAATAATAAAGACTCTTAGAAT
>DWOX01000386.1:0-10582 GCA_018251315.1 Nastra julia | reverse complement strand
AATAAATGACAAAAACCTTTTCTAGTTTAGAGGTTACTCACACCATAAGTTTGCCTACAAAAAAAATTGTTTATCATTGATAGCATCGCATATTGAAATATTTTTTTCCTCTGTATACCTTAATTTACAGTGTACAATAAAGGTGACCTTTATTTTTAAGAAAGACATTTTCTTCACAACAACAATTTGTTTTCGAACCCCTCACATCACTATTCTGTGAGCGTCGCGCGATACCCACACGATATCGCAACGATCGTGCGCGGACACCATTAAAACGCGATGTATGTATGACAATTCAATTTGGTCCCCAATAATATCGGATTACAAATAATGGACAAAGAAATCCGGTGAGCGTAGCGTCGAGTTGCTCAGATTGGAGGACTTTTTTCGAATAGAAATTGAAATAAACTATTAATTAATAGAAAAACATATAACCTTACTCCTCAAAATATGGGGCAGGAGGATCTAATACGAAAATTATAGACTACATCACGCTTACAATGGAGATAAATGAATTGAAACTAATATGTTGTAATTGTCATACCATATCGACTGCATTGCAAGTACGAGCTACAGAAATTGACATACATGTGCTCAACAAACATTATGCTTCTTTCGGGGTAATCGGGTAAAATGGTCCAAAGTCAGCGATACTTATACCCTATAGATAAACCATAAAATGCTTGTCAAGAAGTTAAGAAAGAATTTTGGTATTCTATTATGAACAGCCACCAAGGCATAACAATAGTATTTCACAACAAGACGCGTGCGACTGAGGGTGGCATACTACACGAAAAAACCTTGGACCATTTTACATGGCCGCTTGTCACGCGACTTATGAGTAAGTTTTCAAATAAATTTGTCATTTCTTTCACGATTTTTTTTCCTTATTTTCTACGTGGTAATTGGTAGCGGAAAGTTGCTATATTTTTAGCTGTCAAAATGTAATTTGGAACCTAGTCAGCGATTCTGGTACTATTAGATTTTGGTTAAGTTAAGCTGTCGTATGATTGTGTGTAAAGCTGCCTGCAAGTGCGAAGCGAGGCAGCGATGCGGAGGAACTGAAAACATTCACCAATAGGATTGCCCAAAGTCTTTGCACCTCTTTAAAGGACAGGGTGCAATCCTATTGATTAATATTTCCGTTTCTCTACTGTGACACCTCGCTGCGCTCTGCTGCTTCTCTCCTCTCTACTGTCTCGCTCCGCTCCGCTGTTCCACTCCGCTACGCTGCCCCGTTCCACTGCCCCGCTCCGCTGCCCCGCTCCGCTACCCCGCTCCACTGCCCCGCTCCGCTGCCCCGCTCTGCTAACCTGCTCCGCCTCGGTGGATAGGCAGCCAAATTCTAGACGCTTAAGCAGTGCTATTACCTAAGGGCATAATAAGCATCCAACTAACCCAATCTCCATCCCAACTTCACAAGATAATAAACAGGCATCTAGAAGCCGAACCCGTAAACTGTCGGCTATTCAACCGTTTAACGGCTTCTGTGTGCGTCCAATCTGCTTAATTGGGAAATGTTCCAGAGCCTTAATGGGGGATAAATGGGCGTGGTGAGATTCCGGGATTAAAACGCTCAGTTTCATCATCATGTGGTATTCGTTTATTGTTTGAAGATTCGTCTTTGTCTAGCTTAAAAAGAATTACTTCTTTTTTCTTTCTTTCTTTATGATGTTTCTGTAATGTTAATCCAAAAACTACATATAAGATTTTAAAGTATCGTAATTTGCACCTTGAGTCATCATAAATAAGGTAAAATTTAAATATATCATGTTGTGTAATAATATGGTGTCGTTAGGGTACTCAATCATTCACTACTAATAGTTTAAGGTTGTACAAACCTTGTAAAAGGATTAAAGCATAAATACTACATACTTTATTTAGTAGGTAACGCTTGAAGCTTCAACAAAATAAACATTACGAAGTAACCGCCGTCCTCAGTTAACAAACGATTAGCAATCTCCCCTTCAAGTGTTAACAAAACTTCACACTTACGCAAAACGACACCATCATTACCGTAAGAACCGACATTAAGACGAGATACGTGACGAACAAACAAACAAAGCAGTGACTGATGGTTCTGGAACAAACGATATATATATATATAACGGGGCGTGATATTTTGCGTATTTAATCTTAATTCTATGACTTTGATAAACACATTAAGAAGTGACAATTTATCAAAAGTTTGATGTTTTTGCATGCAAAAGTAGGTAGGAATTAAAGTCGGTGTTTTTAGGGTTGCGTAGAATAGTTGGAGCCCTTATAGTTATGCCGTATCGTCTGTCTGTTCGAACAAAAAAACGATTATGATAGTAATTTGACATAGATACATATTTTAGATACCGACTTGCTGTAAGATAAAAAAAAGTGTAAGATAAAACCTAAAAAATATATACAATAATACTTATTTATGACACCGACAAAGTGTCAGATAAAATCTAAAAAAACGTGATCGGTTTGTCTCAGTGATCGGAAAAGCTATTCATAAATATCAACCGTTACAATCGGTTAACCTCTATTTTTGTTACTTTTTGAAACGGTTAACCGAAATACTGCACACCCGATCGTATTGGTATTACGATATTTATTTTGAACCTTATGCACAGATACCCTTATTTTCAGTATTTGTGTAAACAGAAGCAACTCGATTAATATAAATCTTTCTGTAATACGATATAAAGATGCCAACATAAATTTAAATATCTATCGATTCTGTTAACCGAAAATATTAACAGATAGTTTGGTTAACCGATACACGAATAGGTTAATAACAGATATACTGATACTGTTCACCTTAACCGTCCGTTCCCTGGTTTGTCTGGTTGCCTGTCCATCTTAGACATAACTTCGAAACCTTCAAGACTAAGTAGTTAACAACTTCAATATCCATGTTTTGCTAAATCATTACATATTACATCCTACTTAAAAGCAATCGACGTGAACACGACAAACTTAGGAATAATTAATTAAGTAAATCGAACAGGACATTATGAACAATCCAGACTCGATCGGGACTGTGATATTCACAAATGGGACTAATCACTTAATGCACATGGTTCGTCTAAAGTTCGACTTGAAATATTGAGGAGTTTGAAAGAGGTAAGTTCTGAGGATACTACCATGGGTTTGCTTTGGAAATGGATTATTACCCAAGTGTGATAGAATTAGAGTATTGTATTTTGTGCGTATATACGGACTGTTATATACTATTGTGAAAATAAAGACATTTTCTTCTATGTGTCTCTTTCTTACTCTAATTTTGTTGAGGTTTTAGAAAGAGATGCGAGTATACAAAAGTAACGTCTTACACACAAGTTGTGTCATTCATATGTATGTAATGGGCATTTTTTGGTACGCACTGCAGCCCAATGGGAATCGAATCTAGATCCCAGTGAACCACAGTAAAGCGTAATATCTATTACGTCATAAATATGTCGTTTTAAGTCATTTGAATTTCGATTCTATTTATTAAATTTCAATAGTAAGGGACAAGGTAAGTATAAAATCTATTCGACAAAATCTCAGTAACATTCACAATACGACATTGTTTGAGTTCTCCTCTCGAGCGGATGTGGGACCACGCAATATTTGTGAGAGCTTTCCCAGTCAACGATCGACGGATTTACATTGATCCAGTAAAAATGTTTATTCAGTAAAGTGCTACAATTACATATTGGATGATATGGAGACGTATCTTTGAATCGAATGTTGTTGGGTTTATTTTTTATGTATTAACCAAATGTAAGTATCGTTTAGTTAATGTAATAATAATGGCTGAGTATTGATGTTTGGTACTACTGTTGCGGTATTTGTGCCTGAGGTAGCTCGTTGTATTATTATTAATGTTTGCCAGCTAAGACAATATAGTGGAAAGAGGAAAATGTAGAGAAAACCGTCAAAGGCAGAGTTGTCAAATTATGATTGCGAGAATTATAGTTGGGGTACGTAAATTGTGGATTTTAGTGATTTTAATAAAGGAATTGTGTAAGAAGTGTGTTTAATTGACATAACTGTAGATTATTTGGGCTGTCCTTATACAAATGATATTTTATATTGGAGATTATGTTTGATACATCTTTAAACACAAAGTGTTCCACGCTACATTACATGTTTCCTTATCGACTTAACTATAAATACTTGCCGTCTCGTTCTCACCGTAGAAAAAATTACAAAATACAATATTATGTTTGTAATGAGTTAATATTATTAAGAGCAAAAATGGTTATAATTAAAAATTGAAATAAACATTCGCAGCTGACTCATCGAAAATAGTGTACAAAATTATTTGGTAATTCGAGTTTTTAATTTTTTTAAGTTTTTGTTTATCACTTTTTCCAAAACACTTGCTTAGAAACACTTCCTTACTTTTAAGAAAACAAAAGATATAGGTTTAATAAAAAAAATATTGTACTGAACTGCATACATACATACCAGCATAAAATAAATAATTTCAGCTTGAGTTTAGCAACCAGAAGCTTCTTTTATACCGCCCCTTTATCCCTCAATTATCCTTAATTGGTGGTTTAATGAGTAATTATTCGTAACAAGGATTTATTGCTCGTCATTAAGAATCTCTGTACACCAGTTATAACGGAACTATCAAAGTTTTAGCATGCACGTAAAGCCAGGTGATACTGATAGTGTTATGGCCGCCATAAAATTTGCCTTTACGATTCCGACTATAAATGTCCGTTATGGTAACCCCGTATCTTATGCACAGTGGATTATTCGTTTAATGGGGTTGTTGAAGTACTTACCCGAAATTACACATAAACAGAGTTACCCACCCTTTTTGAATGCTTAACCAATAAACTGGGGAACTATCTGTTCAGTTTTCAACACATGTACTTCCTCTATTATCTTTTTTATATTGATAGAGATTATGTTATGAACGTAATCTCGTAAAATTTTACATCTTTCTCTCTCTTGTTACTAAGAATTCTTGTAGAGTTTCCTATTACAAAGTACTTACCCAAAGTTACACATAAACAGTGTTTCCCACCCCTTTTAAATGCTTAACCAATAAACTGGGGAATAATCTGTTCACTTTTCAGCACACATGTATTTCCTCTATTATCTTGTCGTAATATTTTACGTACGCATTCAGGAATAATAATTATACCAATCTTACTCCTCTCTCTCTTTGTTGTTAATAAGAATTCTTATTGAGTTACCTATTACTAAAACATTTTTTTTCCTTCATCGTCTTTTCCTACATTCTTTTGTTATCTTGATTATCCTAAATATACTAAACGATGTTCTACAATACTGTTTTCCGTAGTATTATTTAGTACATTATCTACTAGTTTCGAATCATTAGTTTTTCGTTTTTGAAATAGAATTGTGACTCACCTTCAAAAGAATTAGAAACAATTTATTTTAAAACTGCGTTCACTTTATTAATCCAATAAATTCCACTTTTCCATTTAAAACTTACTTTATATCACTAAACGAGTGAGCAGTGCCAAATCGGATGTTCCGTACATAACATATTGTCAGTGAGCGATAAAATCCGCCCTTATAAAGAACGGATCCGAATTATTCTATCTCCGTAAAGTACCTTCTTGAAGGGAATTACGACTTGTTTACCGCTGAGGAATCTATTTCTCAAGAACAACGTAAAAACCTACTTCAAACGGAATAATGGAATATATAATTATGCCATATTTTTTTGAGAAGTGCGCGGGGAGATTTTTTTTTCGATTTTTTTTCAGACCATAAACCGCATTCTGAGATGAGCGAGATAATCACATTTAAAATAATAAACACAAATTACCTTCGTTATATATTTTTTTATTTTTCAGGTAAATTTTCTGATATATTATAAATATAGAGTAAATGATGTAATTATTAAAGACAGTTCAGAATTCAGGGGTTAATAATTTTTTGTGAAAAGTTGACAAATTTAAAACATAAAAGAGTCCACGTTTGTGCAAACCCTAATAATTTGATTGCAGTCGGTCGTTAAGCCGATGTGCATTCGGTTCATCAATATCGACGTCCCTTTAATGTCGATTATTTATACTCGTACTGAGAAGAAAATGGTGAGTAGTTTGATAAATTTAACGACATCGTAGCCCTTTCTAAGCACATTACATAAATATTTTTATAGGTTGTGTACATAACTGCTACTTACTATGAAAAAGTGGGATTTTATGTGAACTAAGAAATATTTTTTATAGGTAGATACTTTGAATAATTTACATATTCAAACTTTGCACACGAAAATGATTTTTTGAGATTTAACAAAGCAAATATATTTTTGAATTATATCTATAACTTAACTAACCACAAATATCATCATAGTTAATTTGTAACTCCTATTATCCATACAAATGGGTAAAGTTAATAATGACGATAACGTAAGAGGTGCACAAGTTAGCTATCTCAATTGGTAGAGAGATATTGACAGGGATGCAGCGCCAGATCTTGTAGGAGAATGTACGTATGTTTGTGTATGCAAGAAACAGCTCTATGTCTTCTTTAGTCTTCTCATCTGTAAATAAAATTGGTTTGGTTGCAGTTTTTTTTACTATAAATATTTCAGTAATTGCAGTTGCTAGCCGCATTGAGTAGAGAGGTGTTACCATTGATTTTTAATTAGCATGTAAAACACACAGACAGACCAACAGCGGAGTATCAGTAATAAGGTACCGTTTTAACTTTTAGGTAAGGAACTCTATAAAAGGAACATCGTGTAAGTTAGATTTCAGTGCTTACCTGTTTCATCAATAAGTTCGTGTATTAATATGCGTCTGATTCGCTCCACCTCCGACAAGTAAAGTTCAATCACAATGCTTGGTGAAAACAGGAAGAACGATACTTGTAGTATTTGCATAATAACGAATCCTATAGAATCGAGGGGTTCCTAAAAGTGTCACAAAATAGAAAAAAACACTAAATTACACTTAAATTAACACACTGGTTTAAATAATTTACTTACATGTTTCTCTATCACCAACAAAACGTGGTAAATATTAATTACAAGTTTAGGGACTCCACAGATTATACTGACAAATATCTGGAAAAATAAATAAATAGGCAGCATGACAGTAATAAAGTAGGTAGATATTACAAACAGTAGTTGGTATAATCATGAATAATGGCGAATACATGATTAATAATTATAAACGTAATAAACATACCGACGCCGCCAACTCTGGAGCAATTAAATCAATAACATCTGCAAGATTTCTATACAAAAACAAGCAAAACCTAATTTTTTTCTCCTTCATCATTTTATTTCCCTTGACATAAAGATAATAATCGCACCCTGGCGTTTCTTCTAAGCGTAATCTAAGTAATTTGAGACGACACCTAACAGCATTTAGAAGAATAAACCTCCAAACTCGATTCAGGTCCAAAGCCAATAAGGAAAGTTGACTTATAAGATAGTAAATTAGTTCTCCATAACAGGGACAATGAAGACAATACAACCCAGTGTAAAGACATCTTTCAATCCAAAGAATTAGAGTGTAAATTATGGTTTTATTTTTGTCACTTTGATAATGTCGGTTATTGATTCTCAAATAAGTATCCATGTTGCTTAAATTTTTGAAGAATTTAGTGAGTTTGCTATCATAAATGATCAAGATGATGACGGAACAAGAGTATTCAATGAATGGCCATATTTGTTGAAGTTCTTGCTCAATGCAACAAACTAAAGTGGAATAAGAAGTGACAATGACTAAAGCAAAGCAGTACAATTTCGCGATGATACTGAAAATTCGTTTTAATTTGAAGACTTTGAAATTAAACCCAAAAAGCAGTAACAAAATTAACACTGGCTTATATAAAGAAAGTATGATGTTGCTTGGTTTCGGTTTAACGGTATTTTTAGAAAGCATCATGAATTTTATTGAAGGAGATTTGAAAACTGCAAAGATTATTAGTTTATAATCACAAAGTCACGTCAACAAGGTTTGTGGGTTTACCGTCAAATACAATATTCCGATCAAAGCGATCAAACGCGTAAAATCGGTTGGGAATTTTCTCGTAAATGTCGATGTATTTGACGTTTAAATATCATGTTACTTTAACTGCTTGTTAAGTGTGTAGTTATAAATGGCTGTCTCCAGTGTACTTTATTTTCTTGTTTTAGATTAGCATAGGCTTAATCAATTATGTTGAAAAACTCTTTATTTACAGTATGTGATGATCATTTGTCATTATTATTGTTATCAGAATCATTTTCTAATGTAAGAATCTACAGACTTTATGTAAACTCAAAATAAATTTCCTGTTCGCTTTCGTCTTTGCTAAGGTTCGAATCCCTCATACAGTAACCGTAATATCCCGAATCAAAACAAAGCTTACAATTCCACGTTGTTTTGACGTGAACTGACCAACATGTTAACAAAAGCCCTTTGAGTTCATTTGTACTGAAGTTTCAATGATTTTATTATAGGACAAAAATTGACGTCAACTATTCGTTACAGAAAAATACTGTTCACAAATCATTTGACAGCTTTGACATTTATTCTGTAAAGGATTTTCCATCTTTGCGTCCTTCGATAATTTGTAAATCATTACAGTACAAAGAAAATGCCTCGCATGTTTAAAAAAGTTTTTCGGCATTTTTTTAATAATGCATTTACTCGTACCTACTTAATGATAATTCGTTAATGCATTTGGCTTATGATGACATTATCATAAGCAAGGGTTGTATAAATTAATAGACAGTACTAGAGGCACAGACCCATAAAAGAATAGAGGGAGTGATCGAGCCGAAAAGTGACGAACGTAAATATGAAACCTTCCGACCATATAGCCTTCAGCTCGGTAGTATTATAAATTAATGACAAATTTTTGAGTATTACTTTTTTAGTCGCATTTGTATACGACTGCTATTTATTCTCTTTACTGCGTTTCTGGCTGGAGTATATCAGATAGTCTTCCGGCTAGCTAATATCCTCTAACTGTGGGAGAGCCAGCCATGGTTTTTGGCAGATACTGCATCAGTTATTCATATAAAAAACTAATAAAACCGTTTAACCGTAAACAAAAAGCGATAGTAATGGTAAATTTTCCATCCGCGTTAATTTCTTACTTGTAGTCGCAATAAAAGTCGACGTTAAATCGTTTAATTCTCGTCATTAGAGTATCCACGCTCTTACACTATTATGTTGTTATTTCGTGAATCATTCCATTCTCTGGCCATTGTTTAGGATGGATGTGGCATTATAGTTTGTTACATAGGCGACTTAAAAGAGATGTTAAATTAATTGTCAAGTAAAATGTAGTAACACTGTTGAGGTTTACTGTTTAATTGTTACCTTAAAAGGAAAATAAGCAACCCTTATAATATCTGGGGGCACGGCAGTACGCCGCCAAGTCGAGCAAAAAAGCGGCATACTTTACTCGAAGCATTTTCACTATTTGTCCTTCCATCAGTATGCCTTTTATCTGCACTGTAAAATAAATTGGACAACGGTGTTTCAATAGCTGTAATAGTAAACAAGCAAACAATTGTTATTAACTAATTGTTACTTACATCATCACCAGGGGTTCAACCATAGTCCACCATGGTAGCCAAAGCTTGGCAGTTTTCACACATATTTCAAAATTTTAAGAGATCTCTCAGACATGCAGGTGTCCTTACGTGTTCCTTCAACATAACAAGTGATTAGTTTCGAGTACCTACACATTATAATTTTAGAAAGTTAGAGGTGTCGGGTTTGAACTCTGGAATTCCATTTCTAGAGACCAAAATTCAAACCGCTAGGTTAGCAGTGCTTACCGACATGCCATATCCTAAACAATAGATTTTCCTGCAGCTCTAACTCAGGCCCCTCTTCACGATCGTCGTTAAGTTGAATGATTGAGAACTTACGCTTTCGACTTCATTGCTTTCAATTTGTCCTGTATACAGGTGGATTCTTTTCTGAATTATAATAACTATTTTTAAAAATATTGTTTACTGGTATTAGAAGTTATTTAAATTTTGATATTATACTGGGACTTAGTGTTTTATAATGAAAATTACGTTTTTAGGAATGGTTTACATTTCAAATCTGCATATCTAGTTTAGCAAAGAATATCTATTAGATGATTTTATGTGAATGTAGCCCAATTATACGTTATGTAACCTTTTTATTTACTTTCACATCATAGTCACGATCGCTGCATTTGACGCCAATATTTCGACCCAGCCACGATCCGTCATTGCACTAAAATAATATAAATAAAACACATAAATAGAAAGCCAAAATTTACCCAAATAGTAAATTAATTTATTAGTAACAAAAATGTTTTTTTTTTTACAAGAGCACCCTGTATAAGGAATCGCAGGTCACAATGCTCAATGGAGCGCGCGGGTGGAGGAGCAACGCTGTAAATAGTAATGCCGTATTTTCCCTTATTTGCAGGAAAACGACATCATACTTATGTACGAGGAAATACATAATTACGGAGCTCGTTGTGCTGATGGTTTCATTATTTAAAAGTTTAGAATCGAAGCTTGATGTTGAGTACAGATGTACTTATTATTATACTGAGTTTTATGTAACTATTGCCTATAAATTGAGCGTATTTTTAAGTAACATTTTAAAGTTAGTTTAAATCCTAATATGTAAATTTA
>DWOX01000385.1:0-10588 GCA_018251315.1 Nastra julia | reverse complement strand
CAGCCGCTCGCCAGTCGCCCAGTCGCCCCGGTGCACCCACCACAAGTCACAACGCTTTCATAGAAAAAACGGGCACGTAGTACGAGATAAGCACTATCATATCGCCCGCGCCGAAGCAGTTATCGTACATTCTGCCGATGCCGCACAACCTACATTGGGCAATATTGATTGCTTGCAAGCACATCCAGTCCCAGAGGGGAGGGATTCGCTTATCTTTTTTGGAGTTTAGAATTAAATATTTTGCTTTTTAGTTAAATGTTTAATAGAAAGATACGAATTTTGGCGACAGATTTGATGTGAACATGTGCCATCTTGCACGAATCTATTTAATAAAGAGCTTTATTAAAAGTTTTGATAACAAACTGAAATAGACTGCAGTTAATTACCTGAACAACTAGTTTAATTAACACAGATTTTCAAGGTGATTTCCAAATTAATTAACGCACTTGTATATCTGATGATTAACAATACATTATGAAACTATCGCCCTAGTGACGCGTATCCAACACCCGTACATAATGATACTCGATTCATAATTTCTGTGGGTGGGTATTGACCCACCCGTAACAAACGTATAATTGGCCTGTCATAACGAAACTGTTGAAGAAACAAGAGCCATTGCGTTTATTTCAGCTACAACTCCCTTAATCATAGCAATTAAGACATATGAATGTTACAAAAAACGTATAGCTTCAACAATTAGTAGCGCGAATTCACTTGAATAAATAATTCTGGCGATACGGGCACGACGGAACGAGGGCACACGCGTACGCGATAATTCGACAACCGTTTTCTTTTTTCATTACTGACAGTATCTATTCAATATACAAACGCTATAATACTTATCTCTAGTGCAAGTTTGTAATATAGCTATCTTAGTAGTATCTTCTTTATTACCTACTCAACAATGGTCTAGTAATATTAGATACACAAATTGCCCCAATGTATTTAAGATTGTTTTCACCAAAATAACAATTAATCGGTACCTTATTTTCTATAATTCAAGGATTGATCAGTTACATTAAACACAACTAAAAGGTAAATGTCGACTTGTACACTACCTATTCAAATTATTTCAAATTACATTCTAGAAAATGTTATCTTCTACTAAAGCAATGTAGTACATTATCTGTACCACCATTCAGTACAGTACTTCCTAACATAATTTCCTAACCCGCGTCCTATATCCATTTCGATGCATCACGAAACGGATCAGCATTTCATGTCGTTGATAAGAAACGAATAAACTCACGCGGAGTTATACTCGTGGAGCGTAAGTTTACACCACGGATTCATTGCGGCATTGCCGGAAGAACTCAGTAAACAAAAGTTATAATTAACATAGCGGGAAAAAGAAACAAGACACAGTAGCCAGAGGTAGATAATTAAGTTGTTGGAGAAAACTAGATATTATCAGTGGAAGGCAGTGCGCGGCCAAATAATTAATTCGTAACTTGTGATTCAAATTAATAAATATTTAACCACTTAAATTAAGAATTTTAAGATCATCGATGAACAAAAAAATTAAAAACAATTGTAATTAACACCATATCCTACGTTTATGTCACTTTTTTAATCGTTTATGAGATAATGCAGTAGAAAACAAAAGACTGTATTGCGCAAGAACAACCCACGAACATTGTGACATAGCTCCTGCTCTAAATTGTACGTGAAATGGCACATCTGCATTGCCACTGGAGTCGAGGTTTTGGCACAAAACTTCTATCTTCAAGCCAAATCAAAAGAGCATAATGTACCAGTAAAACGAACTAAGTTCGATGAATGACAAAACTTTTAACGTATATTAATAAGTTGGTGAATACAAAGAAAGTACATCAAGGTTTTAGAATCTGTAGGTTGAACTGTGTTTTCATTAATTTTACGGTGACAAAACTGGAACGAGCATCAGCACCATCACGTCGTACCAAAACATTCCAAGAACGATGAAGGCGTGAAGTCAAAATAACTTCATAAACAAACACTACATTCACGCGTTACGAATCAACTAGCGAAGGGTTGTCGACAAGCTAGATTTCAGCTAATTTAAAAGAAACATTATTTCTTATATATCTTTCCTCATAACATACGAAAACTGCTTTATGTATCGAAAATAAATTGACATAAATAGTGCTTGTGAAGACAGATTAAACTACTTAGGTTCTAAAACCATACTACAACCACACAAGGACTACATTAGCAGGCGGAATTTTGTATAAAAACTCCGATTTATATACGGGTGGACTACATGTTGCCATCAAAATCAACAGTGTGGACCATACAGGCAACATCTTATTTACAAAGAAATAGTATCTTACAAACATACGAGTACCTTTCGGGTTTCCACAACATAGCATTCATATTGTGCTGCGAGTATATATTTATACTTTTTAAATGAAAACTTGTATTCTATTCAGGATACAAAGATCGTCAGTATCTGTTTGAATTGAATATGTAGAGACCGTGATGATAAAAGTTTGAAATCATACAGCGATACCATTCACATGTAACCACGGCTTGCTGAATTTTGTAAGGGTCGTTGTGTCACTACACCTTAATGTCGATGGAAAATTCATATGATTCTGAGCTTAATCAGTCGTGAGATAGTTGAATGACTGATATATTAAGGACGTGAACTACACCAAAACTATGTTTGAGACAGTATTTCCTTCCGCAGTTTTCATTGTGGTGTGATGAGGTACATTTGAAACGACTCACAAAAACCTGTATTCCGTTACTTCAGTCACAGACAGCAAATGGTATAAATTCCACAATCGTGTCTTCCCGTACACGTAATTAAACGGCAGACAATGGTAGCATTGTCAATCGAATGGGGAACTTTTTGTTTACTTGTCCCAATTATGTTTTATCTGCACAGTGTTACGCATTGTGTAGACATTGCATTAGTAGGATTTGTGTATCTAGCTAGACATAGTTTTTACATATCCATTTGGTTAGTCATAAACGCATACTATAAACAAATTGTTGAGTTTTTTTTTTTTAATTTGATGTATGGGATTGAGAAACGAAATCAATATCGAAAATCCAGCAAGACTGTTCAAAACTTATAGCACGTCATGACCTGGAGCAATTACATTATACCGTTCGTACTTAATCGTTTTATAAAATCATCCTAAACCGAATTTCGGAATTATAAGTATAACATTGAAACTAGGAACAAAGCTTTTTTTTTCATTCACAAATGTTTTTTCTCGGTGTTATGGCGTAAAAAATAGCAAAAACTTTTAATTTAATTTCGGGGCCAGGGCGCTTTGTTACGTTTTTATAGATACGTAGCTGAAATTATTAGATATTATTTTTTTTATTTTGTTGATCCGAATTCGACTAAGCAAGATTTGTTATAATTTATTAATCAAGTCATGATTGATAGAAGAACTTCACTATCGTATACTCTTGATGATAGTTCCCAAAGTCAAACCAGATGAGGTGACATAAAATATGAAGGTGAATTTTTTAATTGATTTTAGGGGTATCACAAAATTGTTATATTCACGTAATAATCAATTATCGAATAGCAACTATCAGAGGACGGTTTCATCAACCCTAGATGCGGATGTAACATTGTAACGGTGCAGTATTCACAGCATCACATTAACGCCGACATCCGCCCGTTTGTCGGACGGTGGTCGGCCGGCACGCGATAAGGATTACAAAAGACTATTTCGTTTTGCGGTCTTAGTCATTTCTAAATATCTTAAATAAAAGTGTGGTACATAATAACAACTTCTGTGTATGTAATTTTTATATTTTAGTATTGGTTCTGTAGTAAATTCTCGTTTTGTGATAAAGCAATTTAAAATTTGAAAGCTACTCTTTTGTACTAAGGCTGTAAATAAGGCTGTAATATTCATCACCTAGGTTAAGTACAAATCACATACACCGAAGCAGGCGAAGTCATTCTTGAAGTTGAACTTCTTCAGAAGACTTGAAATAGAAGTTCAGTTTCAAATCATTTCAACAGTGTTATAGTCTTAAGACACACAACCTAATGAACTTGTCCCTTTGTTCTAACATCAGACAATAATCAACCAAAGCCACCCTTTTATTTACTACTGCTAACTTCATTTATATTTAAACGGAGGCTTCATTTCGAAGTATCACTAGGATAATTTTCTGCATTAAACGCTACTTCAACGGAAAAAAATATATTTATCGTAATTGCTCCAGACCTGCACAGAGCATTGCAAAATTAAATTCCAACCACATGATAATTATTACATACGCAGCATTTTCGCATCCAATGCACCTCTATAATAAATATTATATGCGTAGCTTCCCTGAATCAGGAATGTCACCTATTACATAAAGGAATTTAACCAGACGGATAATTAAGTATTTAAACTTTCTCGATTCAAATTAAATTAATTTTCTTATCCAACTTTAAAATCTTATCTTTCCAAATCTTTTAAAAGCACCAGATTAAATTTCAAAAGTTGTTGCTAATTTAATGTAGTGAATGTAAAAAGCGGAAAAGAGCATTTGAGATTAGTATCACGATGAGTTGCCTGAAATGTATGTACTGTAGTGGTAGTTGAGTATCGCCTCGACCGAGTTGTAGTGAGATTTGTTTTACAGAGCGGAACAAAATGTGGTCAAATGTTGTTCCTGGGACAGTTACTTACCGTTCGCAAAATTGGGTGCGGCTGTTTAAATACTTGAATTAAGTTGACTTACCTGAAACAAATACAACAGAAATGTGTTTTAACATGATTAAAAAAAACCTATTGCAGCTTCTTAAAATTGAAAATTAATATCGAGTATCTGTGATTGAGAAAAATAAATTAACCTATAGGCACAAATGCATGAAAAATATGTAGAGTTAGTTACTTGTACTAAGTAACTAATGTAAGTTACGTAAAGTAAGTTAAACATTACATGTTGATCGCGGGGGAGGACAATAAGGCGATACTCGGAGCAAAGAGTCAATAGGTGGCCGTCAACGCCAGCACAGCCAGCCGACGATCCTGCCCACACGTTGACTCATCTCGTTGAATCATTGTTTTCATCGACGTAATGAAAAGATCCGCACTTCAATTAAGAACAAACTTAGATGTAGCTTGGCTTCATTTGTTCTCGTTGCTGATTCAGAACAATTGTTTTCCTGCTCGAAAGGAAATACTTTTTTTCTTTGTTTGAATAAATCTGAATAGCGTTTATCAGTGTGTTCTGCACATACGCAGCTGATTGCGGATTACGGTATTTGACCACGGTATTCTAATACATCTGGTGCGGTTAGCGGTTTAATATAATGTGAACAACGCAACAACTGCATTACCGCAATTCCGATCCTTAAAGATCAATAATAATTATTTACGCCGATCGTTACATTATATAGTATTAAAAGGGGGAAGATAATTGATTACATTGAATCATTTAATTTTATGAAATTACTTTTAAAATCTATTTCTAAAGAACAGTCGATTTAAACTAAGTGAGAAATCGTGGTTTTACTTTTTCTTTCTTATGTATATCCTATAATAGTATTATTGCTTGAACTGAATACACACGATTCGATAAATAGTCAATTCAATTCCTTAGTGGGTACGATCGTAAAGGTGGGGAATAAAAACAAGACAACGCTTCCAGCTCTTAATGTTACTTCTGAGAGCTAAGCTGATAAAAACTGTAGGGAATTTTGTAATGATCGTCATCCGAACGTGCGGGTAACTAGTTTGTTGATAAATTGCAAGCGCTCTCTCTTCCGAATTCACCTGCATCCAGTTTCCGTGACGCCCTGACATATATGATGAATAAAATACAATACCACACTCCGTCATATCTTAGGTCATCGGGAAAATCTAGACTTGATACACAAACCAAACACAGTAGCCTCAACATGTTAATAAAATATTATGATCAGTTACAGAACAAAAGTACCGACTGATCAAAATAGGGGGCGCTACATTCACAAATTATATACCTCCTACAAAATAGACGATTCCACTGACACCTTATATGTTGGAATCTGACAAATTATTTTGGCTGTAGAGCCTGCCCAAGACGCTATAGGGTAGAAACATACAAAATGTACAATAACTGTGTGAAATATTTACAATCTGTGCATATTATGTCATGAATTCTATTATTGGATGGTATTTATTGCTTTACGAGTTTATCCTGCTATGCGCATTTAATATTCATTTATTTGGTTGTCAATTTAGGTCAATAACGTTTAATATAAATTTTCATGACGATAATTATTAAGTGTTCAATTGAAATAAGCATCAATTAATATTAAAATATCAATAATATTAATCAACAAATAGACACAATAACTTTCATGAAAACCGATCAAGTTGCGGGGGTGGCATAATCCTTTGCATTAAAAATAGCGACTTGGTATTAATGCTACTAAATACGGAATAACAGACTGATACCCACGCTATTCTAATTTCAGTAAGTTAGCGTTCGTTAATGAATGACGAGGGAACAAGGACGAGAACAACAATGAGTTAATTAGCCTCTACTCTACTCTTATTCATTTCAAACATTTTTTTCATAAAGTTAAAGAACAGTACCTACTTGTGACGTCAGAAGTGTTCCCACATTCAACATTTTCAAGACCCACTGCCTGCTTGCCTTTTCTTAAATATGCTGATTCTTGTATACACCCTAATACTTGCCTTTAGTGATACAAGAGAAATATTTTTGTACTGTTAATGTCCATATCACATTTTCTGTACTGTATTATATTTTACCACGAGCCAATTATATCATACGCTTTGAAAGAAGAAAATTTACCGTACCAGTTCCCCCATTGCATAATGTCACCCTATTATTTTGCACACGGTACGTTAAACCAGGACGCTACAATCTCTTTTAAGACTACGAATAATGGGTTGCTAAGTTAATAAACTTCAAACTTCCAAGCAAACAGCTTAGAAGGATGAGCTCGCCTCTTAGATCTTATTTAATAGGTAAGATTAAGAATTAAACTGCTAAGCTTATAGTTAACGTTGCTATGGGGATACCTGAGATAAAAGTTTTAATTTAAATCTATACCCGCAGCATAGTAAATGATGCTGAAGCTCCGAAGTCAAAGCGTTTTGGACTAGTTTAATAAAAACATGCATTCATTGAAAGATTACAATCACAAGAAATCTCGTACTAAGCGAAAAAGTAAAATTGAACATTCCAAACAAAAAAGAAAATTAAAAGCTACCGCAACTCTATATCGTATTACAACAGAATACTTATACTAGGTATCTATATTTCTAACCTACTGACTTTTTCTTAAGTAAACAGTGGCTAAACACTCCATAAATAGCCAAATGTGTGTTCGCTTGTCGGCGGTGAATAGAACCACACAACTCCACAGTGTAGTGAGCGCATGACAACAATACTAAGGTCTTCAAATCCCCGCGGAGCCGTTGTGCTATGGGTGTCAGGGCGACGCGCGGCCCGCTTCAGGTAAGTGGGTCAGACCTGTGAAGCACACCCGGAGTCGTGGCAACGAACGAGTACACACGGATGTACTTACGTATCGGTGACAAACTGCATCTTGCTTAGCAACTATTGACGTTTTTCTAACCCCGTATTGATGATACTATCAAAAATAAAATACGAATATAATATTGTATAGAGTATAAATCAGCTCGGTATTCTTAATGATTAATGGGTAATGCAATGACTGAATTATACTTTGTCGATGACACTTTTCAAAAATGACAATACACCAAAGATATATACGATTTAAAACTCTTCGATAAATAAACAAATTTGATTTGATGTGATAAACCCAAGTGAAGTGAGTTAGTCCATCATTCTTGTACTTTTCAGGCTCAACTTTTCTTAAATTGTTAAGTTAGGAATATGAGTTACGATTGCTTACCTTGAAATACTTGCAATTGCCTGCTTGAAATTAACTATATTCGACGTGTATTATGGGCTATATTTCAACAACACCATACCAAACAGAAAGGTAACCTCTCAGTGATCTGAGATTATAATTTTTGTAATTAATTTAATGAACTTGTATAACTGCTGCTATCTTTGTAGGATGTCACTATGAACAATAAAAGATCTCTGTGTACCTCCTTTAACCAACACATTTGAGAATCGTTGTAATAGGCATAATTGAGCGTCTCATCAAAATAAAGCTACTCTCGAAAAATTTGCTTGATAGTAAAAAAAAGTGAATGAAATATACTCGTACTACGGATACTACTGACTAGAAGAATTCTTTGTACTTCGTTCTTTACTTCTTTCTTTACTTCTTCTTCTTAAGGTCTTTGCCAAAGTGACTAGTGACATAAAATATGTTTTTGTTTAGGGCTACATATTTTATAACTCTTCAATTACTATGTAGGGACGGCTCTACAAACAAATCCGTTGGTGGTATTTAATTAGGGAAACCGAGATTTTATTAATTTGAAACCAAAAGAAACTATGACCGTTCCATAACACACTTTCTGTTTGAGCCATGATCGTATCATTATACAGTGCCTATTAAGCAGATTAGTAATTATATAAACTTGGTTCTATTCTGCATCTCGTAATTATGACCACTGCGTCTATTTACGATTATTTCAAAAGTTTTCATAATGTTTCCTATTGTTCACGCAGTGAGCGGAAATCCTTTATTGTTATGTGTACGTAGTGTAATTAGCTGATTTACGTAAAGTCATGGAAACTATGCCGTGGGAGGCATATTCTATTAACTGCTCAGATTGGACGCCGTGTCTGTTAGACGTAGATTTATGGTTGAATATCTAAGCAACACGTCCAATGTTTCAACTATTTAGTATTAAATACAAACAATGAAAATATTTAATTTTATTACTAACGTATCAAGAGCTGATGTTTATACAAAACACAGATGAGCGAATAATGAACCACTAGATGGTAAAGCCATGATCGTCTTTAAACAGTAAGTAGTAGATATTTCATCTCGACACAGGGGCACATAAACCCCAGTTTATTCACACGCTCCCTACAGGGCGGTGTGAAACTATACCATGATTAGGGTATTTAACTTGAATTGTATAATAAATGAAACTTATCCAACTTAAAGTGGACCACGAATCAAACAAATAATAACATACCCCGAAACAACTCGTCAACGCAAGGTTACCCAGTTTTTTATAAAACCGGATTTAAAAGTAAATATCTAGTGGCTCTATTTACGTCGTGACGTTAAGTTTTTTTCAAAGGAGCAGCCATCATACTGCCAGTACCTTTACATTAGCATATGGCTAAGTAGCATTAGTCATATTACTAAAGCGCGGTTCGTAGGAGCATAACCTTTCCAATCTATTTATTAACAAATCTTGTCGAGATCTACCTAATTAAATATTTGCATTTTACGCATTTCCTCAATATTTATATACCAAACATAATTTATACAGCTGTTAATGTAATTAATTGATATTTAGGATGTAATATTGGGAGTAGCTCGGTATTATTTAACAGAAATAAAAATAACTTAAAAATTAGAAAAAGGTCAGAAACTGTGGCAACTGCGCCTTTGATTTTAGTTCGTTCTTTTGAGTAAAAAATTCAAAAATAGTTTCATGAAAATTCAGGTGTACTGGAGAGCGATTCATCGCGTCTATTTTAGTTCTCCTCAGCTGACCTCGCTATCATAATGAGTTATTAAGTGGCCTCTATTGTTAGCGGACTCTGTCTCCGAGGCGTTTCTCGTTATGACTGGTTACTGACTTCTTTTACGTTACGTTCATTGTTCCACAGTTATACAAATAGAGGATTACGCTGATACAGGATTGCCCCGAGATGGCCTTTCACGGATTTAGCGCTGGACAAAGGCAATGTTTACAAAGGGTTACGAAGCAGCTGTTGCTAGGAAACAAGTTTTTCTAGGATTTCTTGTTTTACCCAAATACCCTTGTACAACGAATATATTTCCATATTTATTTCACTTTTATTATATTCAATAGTTCTCTAATTTTCATCAGTCTTACCACTGTTTTCGACCCCAAACTTATAGTATGGAATAAGGTTAGTCAGATTATACCCCTGCTACAATAGACTCACACATTTCAAATCAGTCTTAGGTACATTGGAACATGACTGAGTGACTGAGTTTTTTATCTTAAAACTCGAACTGGTATTCAAGCTCCAGATTAGGAACCTTTTGTACTGATATCAAGTACAGAGAGGTCACGGAGGCAGGCGTACTCGGCAAAATGTCACGCAGGTTAACCTTATTTAGAAGCTTGCTGCGGTCGGCATCACAAACACAATGGCATGAATCATTCTTTTCTCGCAATGTAATTTCAGGAGACCTCTGTTCATAATCTCTACAAAGAGGAACATGCTATGTATTCAAACGTGCCTGAAGGAATACACTACGTTCACTTTTTCAGTGACAACATCATATTTTTGTATTGCTATATCTTCCGCTTGTGTTTCTGTTTAAAATACCTAACGCAGTAATAAAATTGTACCCTATTCTGTGCAATTCCCAACTATTTTCTATTATGTTATATATTGAAATATAGGTGATTATTAGTAAAGAAAGTTATATTTTACTCACAAATTTGTTCCTTGTACTCATTATTATAATTTTATTGTAATACATTAAACATACCTATTTTACTGTGAAAATTAC
>DWOX01000384.1:0-10604 GCA_018251315.1 Nastra julia | reverse complement strand
TAAAATCACGATGGTCACAAATTAATTTTTCCTGTTATTGTTCAACTCGTGTTAAAATTCTTTAAGCAGTAACAGTTAGCATTCATTAAAATTAACAATCGGTTCGAATCTTCACAGTAGATAATAATTAACAATGTAACTCTGTAATTAATTTGACATTGTGTGTTTTAATAATAACTAAAGCTAATTGTAAATAAGTCTGTTATCAGTATTCAATTAATTTTGAGATTAAATTGTACAGAAATTTTACATCTGCCACATTTTATTATTTTCATTAATAAAATGTATGATACGAGTACTCTAGTGATAGTTCCGGGATTTGACAAGGATTATTAGTATTAGCTAAAATCTAATACAAAACAGTTTCGCTGTCATCTTTTAGTGAGAAAACTTTGAACAGTAATTTAATATTATGTGCGTGGTCGCTGATTCAATAAAAAGTATTCTCCCTATTCCAAATTTTAGGTAAACGCAATTAGACGCATTTGAATGGCTTGTCCTTTGTTTTTCGTTAATTAAAGGTAGGGCGTAGCGAGAGGATGAGGGTGACGTAATTTTTATGTCCGCGCCCTAGGGTTGGGCTGTTCAGCCGCTATCTAGTCTCGGGTCGCTTCGCACCCACATCCGTAACCCGACGCGGGTCACTCGAGACCCGACCTCGAGCACCCAGCCACTGGAGGCTATAATGAATGACCGTGTCAGAATATAAAATATCGTGTGAGCTAATTGATGCCAAGGTTTGCATATTTGTATTAATACACATTATAGAACATTTTTTTGCATTAACTACTATAACAGTTATGTTGTAATACAATTGATAGTGGATTCAAGATATTGAATGCGCTAGTTTTGTTTATAAAACACGGTCAAGTGCAGGGAAGGTTAGACGAACAATTCCGTATAGATAATGTATGAAGTTTAAACACAATAACGTGTTGAACGTAAGTCAATTAGAACTTCCAACGTTTTTTCAGACAAAGAAATATCTCTTTGACCTTTGTAGAGTTCAGCAAAGGCGTAAAGTATTGATCGATTTACTTTATGGTGCTGTCCTTCTCAGCAAGATAGTCTTTTGACTTACCTATTATTTGTTGAATGTGAAGAGTTTAAGCCTGTTGGACAAAGAATAGAAATATTTGACTTTATTCGCTTTTTTTTTGTTCATATAACTTTAAATTAATAACTGCTCATTTGGTTATATAGGTACATTTCAAGTTTGTGTAATCAGTTATGCTTGCATGATATCATAAATCCATACTTTCATAATCATAGTGATAAATATTTTAAGAAAACAATCAAGTTTTAGTTAATGTTTACTATCCACTATTCATCGCAGATTTTATGAAAAAGAATCTACGAAAATAAATATAACAATATTGTAAAATCCTGGCACTCGGCGTGGCGTGAAAGCAATTAGGAACATTAGGCAAAAAGCCTATCTCCCCTCAGGGTGTGAGTTTTCGTCTCACTTGTATATTGATCCCGGCTCTTTTCGTAGGTTTTATACAGACTTGAATGACGCTAGCGAATACGAAAATGTTATATTGTGAATGGAGGTAGGTGTACTCGTAAAGTGTAATGACTTCGTACGTTTCAATTGATATTACCTCAGAAGATATATTATTAGAAAAACATTGGAAAGGTCATGTTGGATGTTTCTTCGTCGGAATTCATTCTTTATCCTTATTTAATGTACGTATATTGTGAAATGTAAATTTTAAAAACATTTTAGAGATTTACGTCCTCACGAACAGATACTTTGTTTCATATGAGAGTGCAGTGATAAATAATGATGTCATTTTGATTTCAGTAACACATGTTTATAATATTTCGCCCTTCCATGAAAAGGGCGCTTCTTCTCCCTATTGCGTGCAAAACTAAGTACAGAGGAGCCCCGAAAGCGTGACTCGTCAATGGGGACCCCTCCGGACGATCTCTTGTATCGATTTAGTCACCCCTGCGTTTCCCAGTACATACTTGTTATAATCAAACAAACTAAAATTTATAACATTAAATTGGAAATTTTAATTTTCATTTTGATGATGCAAGGAAAACATGGATACTTAGGTATATTCGAACATTAGTATCATCAAATACTGACGATTGATCAGAAGTTCTGATTCAGAACTCAGATCACAACATTTAAAAAATTGTGAAGCGCAATTTGAACTCAAGTCACCCTTTCAGGATATAAACGTACGAATGACAACTCCTCACTTATACTTCTATTCCACGCGTATCAACTTTCCCAAACATGGTCAAAAACCATGTGACTAACTTGCTACGCCAACCGTATCATTCCTTTAATACGTGTACTCCTTACCGGTTCTTCTTTGTTAAAAAGTGTAGTTCTGTGGTAACGTATTTCTAAACATGTTCAGAAAGGTACGGTTTCGCCAGTCGCCCGTATCGATCTGAGCGTCCATGCCAGAACTTCCCTCCCCGGCGCTATTGTGCGTGAATGACACATAACGCAGGAAACAATCAATTTAAAGTACACAGCTGTGAGTCAAAATTTAAAAAATGCCTCCAAACAGCTATATTTACTACTGAGTGCCACTACATATCGATCTGTTCACAACAAATCCTGATTTTCTGTAGCTGTGCCAACACAACATTAGAAAAAACGAAGATAATATGCAAGAAAGTATGCGCTTAATGGTATCGTAATGTTAAAACAATCCATTCAAAGTCTGTTAAGGCAAAAAACGGTTAAGACACAAACATGAAGATTGGTCATCTGATGGTAAGCTGTCGTTCATGAAAATTATCAGTATTCGATACTCGGAGCGCTGTCTCCGCATTGCCGTAGGAACTGATAGACCCGCTTAAGAGACTCCGTGTCATAGTCATAGTAGTGGGTACACCGAAGTAAGAGTCTTTTTTATCTTAACGCCTTCTATTATTTCATAAGGAGTATACTATTTTAATAGTGTTTCATACTCCTTCTATGACCTTCCTTTAACCTTAATGCTTTATATACCGAAACGTGCCATAGGTAATGATGGAGCAGCGAACTCCCGCGGCGGGTGACGTGGGACCCTGCCCTCGTATCCTTCGGAGTTTGAATCCGTCCATCAATCACTTCCTAATCGAGTTTATGAATGTTAGGACTCCTGCCACGTTTCACTTTACGTTGTTCGTACGTACCCTTTCCACGGGAGATAGCCACTTAGTTTAAATGATCACTTATGATACTGTTCATTTGTTTGTGTTGGAGAATCTATGTGCAGTACATATTTAAAAACTTTTCTTGTTGCACTAAATTATTAATTTTCAAAATCACAACGATGCCATACATCATGACAGTAGAACTCAAAATTGTCATAGACAACAAGACAGATGTAAAAGTAGGGTTAAGTATCGTTAAGTACATATCCCATCAGAGTACGTATTAAGCTAATGCTACCTTCTATTGAATACAGAGGAAGTTTTCTATTTGTTGGCGTGCATGTCCTGTAGACTCTTCCGTTTACACTTCGTTGACAATTCATTATGGCACTCGTAATGCCAATGTCGATTTGCAACGCCAAGTGACTATTGCATCATTTTTCATAAAAATCACTTTACCCTTATGGGGCAGGATAAAGTATTGTTATGGAAGTTGTATTAATTCATTTGAGAGATACCTATTCCGTCATATAATTCTTAATGTATTGTATACATGTTGATTTTGATCTTTCCTAAAGTATGGTAAGCTGTTGAAGTAGCTACATAAAATCTGTTCAATATTTTGGTAGGGTACGAGGAACGCCAATAGCGTTGCAGAGAACGTCTCGACGCCTTCGGGGGTTTCAAATCGTTTGGAATTAAGTTGGAGCTCGGAGGTTTTAGTTTTATTTACCTTTTGTATTGGACGGTAATGACTTCATTAGCATTCCGTAGCCCCTGTAAGTCGGTAAAGAGCGAACTGTACCGCGAACAATAATAAATTTAAAACGAAAATTATTTAACTTTCCATCGAATTATTATTGTTTGACTTTGGAATTACGTAGTTCCAATCCTACGCACAATTTGCATAAAATAAAATGCTCCTACCTACATATATATACAACGTTCGAAAAACATAACCCTCTCTCAGACACATTCAGGTAAAGGAGGATATGCCTGTTTTGTTTTTCTTTTTATGAGCACTCGCCGCCCCCACGTTAATCTCACGTGTGTTTTCGTTCTACAGATCACGTAAATTAATGTTTGCTAATCATTTTAAGTTAGACCGTTAGACGATTATCTTCTTTAAACGTTAAGCGAATGAACCCCAAAGTTATCTGGGGTTTATCTTATCTGATTGCTATGTATGTAACTGTTTTTAAGTTTCTTAAACAATTGGTAAAATTGCATGACAGTATTTTAGTTACCAAGACAGTTACGCTGTTAGAGTCCAAAAACTTTTATTTGGTATATCTCATGATATTCTCGAATATTCTTCTCGAACATTCTGGGAAGTGGGGTAAAAAATATACCATCAAAGGCACTCCCGCTAGTTAAAATACCTACAATGTCACAAGAAACCTTGTGGGTATTTCAAATAGAGGGAATATTAGTGTAGCCACTATGCTAATGTATTTAAATAATCCTCCCGTCTGCGTTTAATGACTGTCATATACGTATGTGTACTGCTCGGACCGGCTGCGGACCAACACTCGAGAGATTACTAATATCTTCACTTTAGTTATTAAAGTCTTTGTGTAGAGAAATTGACTTTAGTTTTCACAATTTTTCAATCGTTTACAACTCGATGTTTGAGCGTTAAATATCTTTGTTTACCTCTGTTTAAGATATATTTGGGTTTCTGGGTTTGTTTTGTTACTTACAATTAAATCATAAAATATTGTTTTAGGTGTGTTACACAAATAATTGGGCATTTTAATCAAGTTTAGTACTAGTATTAGTGTTATTAATAATCTGCACTCATACTCGTATTAGATACTCATAGAAGCATCGAAAATTAATGATAAACAAAATTAAAATGCTGAAAACTTAACCGAACCTAGCCTAGCCTAGCATAATGTTGTCTACTGAAGGCACTATATTATCTGCATTTAACTACTGTGATACGGTACCACCGCCGCCCGGATCGCTCTCAAGCTCCCGAGAGACACTCCCAATTGTATTATGTTGCGGATTTTGCTTGCTTAGCTTCTAGTGCTTTTATCTAAATAAGCGTACTCAAATAGCTACGTACTTGGACTGATTTTTGTTGGCTTATATGATTATACATTTAAGTAACATGATACGCGTTCCTCAAGATTACTGTCTGCTAAAATTATCACAGTCCTCACAGCTTTTGTTGTGATATTATCGTAAGATACACTTTCATTTATGAAAAATTTAAATATGAATGAATACATTTAATTTTTTGCTCCATCAGTATGAATAACCGTATAGTAGCATAATTATAAGTATAAATTAAATTGCTGTTATATGAAAATGTAAAACTTGTAGAACGAGTGTTCGGAAGTAATTGAATAAACGCAAAAAGTAAAGAGCTTTACCCTATTTGTTCAGCCACTCCTGTTATGTTAAATTTAAGCTTGTTTTGTGATTAAAGCTACCCACACAAACACTACATGGCCATGTTTTAAAATCGGTTAAATATGAATTATCCTCGTGACTCCGTTAGGCGGCCGGAAGCTCGGCTCAGTGTTCGACGTGGAATTGACGTGACGGCATCAGCCATTCCACCAAATTATGGCCGTTAGGTCGACGACCCACATTGCTAGGGTTTCCGTTGATGAGCTGAATGAGTCGTGTACAACTTCACCGGCTTTACCGCGCCCGGTGAATCGAATTAAACATGACGGTACTTGCGTATAATTTTATTGTTCTTCGGGTGCTCTTTGGCATTAATTTCGAATAAGAATTGTCTTTCTACCAATTCCGAAATCTGAGGGATTCCTAATAGCGATTTTAATAGATTTAGGTTAAAAAGGCGGTTCGAAAAAATTCGAGCGCATCCATGTAGTTGCAAAAATTTAACCGGTATATAAATCCATTGAAAAGCCAACTAACACTTGACAACTAGGGCTAATACACCTCTCCCAGCTATCTCTCAACTAGCAACCTATCGGCTACTATATAGTTTAAAAAAATTAACTTTGTGTTTTTCAAGTTCATTCATTAAGATTCCATGTCTCGTAAAGATTCAAATCCGCAAGTTAATGATAATGCGAAATGTCACTCCTTATCCTGTGAGATATAATTCTTATGGCTGAAGATGGACCTCGATTGAATATTCTATGTGCGAATCGGCTTTTCTCTGCTCGCAGCGACTGCAAATACATATAAGTTTGATAGAGCTCTGCGCTCGGCGAATCGGCATGATGAACTCTTTCACACCTAGGTCATGTTTCACCATCGTCTACTCGTAAATTCGGGGTACTGTATGTGTTGAGAATATTGAGATTAACGATAGCGATCCTCACTAACGAGGCTGACAGACTGCGACAGATCTCATTTAGAACTTTGTTAATATATCGGAGTTCAGTTACATGCGTTGTATGTAATCGTAGGTTGCACCACTTTAATATTAAACGAACTGCGTGCGTGTACCTTTATGCTACGGCATACTTTACGCTAGTGCAAGTTATACATAATAACTTTGTTAGTATTTGTATAATAGGTTAACAGTCTTTTGTGTCTCATTATTCGTTTCATTTTCCTAATTTATTTATGCTTTTTTGGGCTGAGGATTTATACAGCATTTTAAACTAGGTCTTATTTCAATGACCCACTTTATATTCCTTTGTAACTGTAAACATTGTGCGATTAACCCACTGCATTAATGTGTATCTAAGTGGTCAGCCAAAAGTCTGTTTTCTTCCACATTTTCGCCCTCTCTAATGTACCACGTGTCGGAATCCCTGGGCGGATGTGCTGCAGATTTACAATTCTTATAGCCGGCATTGGTCGTTAATGAATATTCCATGTGCGCTCTCCATACCCGCGGCGTGCAAATGTGCGCCGAGCTGAATTTTGTACCGTGCTCGAGGTTGTGGTAGTTTCACGATTCGTGTCGAATAACTGACTCTAGGCGCCAGGGCGAATAATTCTACCACGTTAAAGCTAACTGACGACTGAATGGGTTTTAAATTGCGGGATTTTTCCTCTTTGTAGGATCCAATTCTATTTTGGTTTTCACGACTATTTGCTCATAGCAACGGTAATTACAAACAGGCTGGTAGCCTGATAATAATCATAGATAAAGATTCATCGTTTCTAGCGTTGAAGAGAGTGTTAGCAATTGGGATGTAAAGAAAGTGCGATAATTAGGTGTTATACAAAGGAGAACTACTAACAAATTCAAAATACACAGCAGTTTGGAGATCACAGCAGGCGACATGCAGTCGCGTCGTTCCTGTATTCCCACGGCGAATTCACTTCCGCATCTGTTCCATCAATAATTCCGCTAGGGAATGCTCCGCTTCTATGCTGTAGTATCGGACTAATATATTTCAATTGAGCGGACGCTTCGTGACTTATTTACCGCATGCTTGTTTGCGGCGTGTGGCTGGGGTCTATTTTTTATGAGTTTCGACAAGTTTCGTACATTCCCGTGTGACATGGGCAAACATTACAACAAAATGAAATGTATGTGATACTTAAATTTGAGTCTAGAGAAGAGCTTTCATATTTCGGAAGGATTCTTTCTCTGCCAATTGCTACCTTTCCTAAAGTACCTACGCTTACCACGTAGATTAGACGCTGTTTTGATGTAAGAAATGTGACGTTAACCCTGTTGGAAGGTAGCTCGAACTCAATCACGTACGGGAAGTTGCGTCACGGGCTTCGTGAGCGGTTCAATTAGCCGCCCCGGACGTTACCTGCCCCGTTCGTTTACTTGTATGCATAACTACCCTCGCCTAAGCGTGCACTATCTCTAGGTACATGTTATGCTTTTAAAGCCATTTAGCCGTATCAGTCATAAACATGTACAATACATGTGGAACTAGCAACGCTTTGAGATTGCGCATATAGGGGTAATATTAATACGGACGATTCCGATTATTATAAGTGGTAGCCTATTGCAAGGTTTTGGTCTAGGATTAGGTATTTACGTATTCATTATGTGAAGGGTGAAAGTTTAGACTCCTTTCTAAGGTTAATGCAAGCACGTGGAATTATAAGATGTAGCATAGTTTAAGTTTAATGGCAAAATAGTCCAGCAATAACAAAATCTCGACGTGAGAAGCATAAGGGCCTAAGTCACAAATCACCGGTTTACAGAAGAACCAAACGAAGTACCACATAGGCCCTTATGCTTCTCAGGTGTAGAAATAATAAATCATTCAACATTTGAATAACAGAACTTTGCCGCACTTACACACCCATTGGTATCGCTATCAGATTTAGCAAGCAGTTGAATCGATCGCATCGAATGAAATCCCAGTTCGTTGCCTTAGCATACAAGAGTGTGGGAGTGTGTAATTTTCATCGTATTCATTAAGCCCAGAGTTAATGTGATGCCGCCCGTGTCGGTCCGGTGACGACATTGCAGTCCGTGCACGAATACTAATAGCCTCCTCCTTTTGTTACAGGTGAGTTTGCGTCGACAATGACATTGTGCCTATATTACGAGATACGGTGTAAGTAAACGTAGAAATTAATGCTTCTGAAATTTGGATTTGAATTGGGCGAAGTTGCGATTACCTTTGGCTTGCAGCAATTAAGAATTATCATAACAATGATAGTGATCGAGTTTTGTACGAGCAAAAACGACGATCCGCGTGACGTAAAGGTGTGTTATAAGTGCTAAGCCGGATCGCTGTTCAATGGGTCCTATGTTCGATTCCCAAAGCGGCAGATATTTGAATGATAAATTGAAATTTCAGCTATCGGTCTGGGTGTGTGTGAATTCTTTGTCTATTTGTTGCTATCCGCGACACCTACTACACAACACAGGGAATTCTTAGATAGGTACATGTAGGCAACTTCAAGACCTTTTTTGTACTGACAACTATAGCGACTTTTCATTCTCTTTGTAGAACGGAAGAAGCGCTTACTTTTTTTGTATTGTAACGTAATATCTTATCTGTTAGTAGTGCAATCTAAAAATAAAGTTGGTGTACTTATACTCGTATTACAAACTTCCATTAACCGAACGGACGTTCATCCGTCACTGTGCCTGACCCGGTTAAAGGTCCAACTCGGGACTCCGCCTCACAGATTACCAACATCTGGGTAACGCATAGTGGCTTTCTTGTTACGTAAAGCCATTTCTTTAATAACTTTTAGATCAGGTGCCTAGCAACCAACAATAATTGTCTAATGTTAGTTGTTATTATTGACAGCAGTCCTTAGCAAGCTTTAATTTTGTCTCTGCACAGTTCTTTGTCATTGTACTTGGCAGTTTCATTTTTCCCTCTTTGAAATACTTTAACGAAAGTAAAAAGCTTACGGTGCGTAATTTATACGAAAGATTTATAAGAGTTAAACACAAGATTTATAGAAGTGAAAAAGGCTATTTTATAACCTGGGCCCGGCTATTTTAAAACCCTTTGCCGTGCGATAATTGAACGAGAAGCAGGTGTTTAATTAATTATTGTTTCCACCTTTAAGTGGGCGCCGCTCGCTAGTAATTACATCTGCCGACACCCACCGGCGTAATATTGACGAATACAAATCAAGTATTCGTCGACACCTCGAATAAGATGTACTCGGTTTCATTCTTACACTGATTGGGAGGTAGTTATTTTACGACGACGACAGAAGCCCGTGGCGGATTTTGTTTTATTTGTTATTATTTTCAAATGTCAGAAGTCAGATTTTTTTTATTACAATATTTTCTAATCCATCGTGGGATTTTCCAAAATTTTTTTTCACTCTTATTAATGACTGAGATAATTAATATAATCTTAGTCGATAGAATCTCCTTAGGTTATACACGTAGGCACCTCTCACATATCAGCCAACAAGGCGATTCGCAACCGCAATTACTAGCAGTAGAAGTTTCTAGGCGTATCGTTCGGAATTGTCCTAGCCGTATAATACGTGACAAACAACCGGTTTCCTGATCAATTCCGGCTCTACACCCAGCCCTCGGCGTCCAGTTACCATGGGTGTTGGGTTTCGGCGTCGACGTGGCGCGTTCACTACAAAGGACCCTACAACGCTATGTAGCAACTGCGGGCCTGGAGCTCGTTCCACTAGATGTAATGTATACTAATGCGTAGTAAGTTCTCGGGAACACGACCAATGTTTACACAGTTCAGGACGAGATAGGATCCGATTAAGGGAATTTACATTTTAATGTCATACACTTAAAGTGATTAATGGGCGTCCGAGCTCCGCCTTCAGTAGTTACTAAAAAATATGACGACCATTTATTCAAGATACTAGCTTTTTAAATTGTTTATTAACTACGTCCGTGAAAGCCAAGTCGACAGATGCAATTTTCTTCGTTCGTATGTTGTTTCTGAGTGGTTTACCTACTGTTTAATATACATATTAATCCTTTACTATGTTTTTTTTCTTGTACAATACACTAATTGTTTATTGTTAGTTACTATTCTCTATTCTTATCGTAAATATGTATCTAATGCCCAGGATATCTCGCACACAATAGTACGTGGCACTAATTGAAAGCGAATTGACTCTCAAAGGTT
>DWOX01000383.1:0-10608 GCA_018251315.1 Nastra julia | reverse complement strand
TGCAGAGGAGTTTCTTTCCCCGTATCTTCTCCTCCATTTCAAAGCACCCTTACGAAACGGGAGTAGATTAAAAAATTAACGTGCATAAGTGTATCTTTGATACCTATATGAATAAATGATTTTGAATATTTAAAGAGCATATTTTTTTATCAAACATCACTTGAAATCCCCGTTAGAATATTGAATTCAATGTGATAAGTGTTAGAGTAAATACGATAGCAACCACGCGATCTTTTGACAATCGTTGAAATCACCAAAGATTAAGACCGCCCACACAAACTACATAGCGAATGGACAGTCCGTGCGTAGGCTTTCAAACTGTTTTTCGTATTTGTACATCCTACGCACAAATTAATTGTTTGAGAATTGGATCTATAGATGTACATTTCTCGATGGTTTTTGAGATTATAATTGTAAACAAAATTTCAATTTGAATATTTTTATTTATAACCGTTACATTGTAAACAACGGAGTTATCTTACGTTAAATACGTTTGCACAACTGATCTCAAGTCTGTGATAAGAGCACCATTTAAATCACTGTCACTTAACTCTTTACTATTTAACATCACTGCATTATTAGAAACGACTGATTGAGTTATAATTTTTACACTTTCACATTTCTTAAAATGCTCGCAACATTTATTAACAACGTTCAACATTTGTTTTTTGGTCAAAAATTTAATCGTCCTCTTTGTAATTAGTTTATATATCTGAATATATGAGACTACATCTTCTACTTCCAAAT
Organism: Nastra julia; assembly: GCA_018251315.1. NCBI lineage: Eukaryota > Metazoa > Arthropoda > Insecta > Lepidoptera > Hesperiidae > Nastra > Nastra julia. The sequence continues at coordinate 9,861 of DWOX01000383.1, read as the reverse complement.
TTTGTATATGCGGTAGTAAACTATACACAATACTCAAAATTTCGTACTCTACATCGCTTTTCACTTTAACGTCGGCAAAAATGTCCACAAGTTTTCCGTTATTAACATTGATTTTGCCGTAGTGTTTACCAAATATATTTAAATCCATACTGACTATCATGTTTTTCAGTAAACCAAGTATTTTCCGAACTATATTCCTGTCATCTTTTCCAATCTGTCTGGCAGCCGAATGTAGCCAGGCTAAAAGTCCATAACCTTCTACTAAAATTTCAAAGGCTCTTGGTATCGATATTATAGAATTTAGAACATTTATAATCTTCTCTTTAGTTTTCCTGTCACTAATTACTGTCGAATAGTAATCCATTATCATTTTTAAGCACATGGTTTTAAAAATCACATTGACGTCCGTCATGGTCTTCGTCCCATCCCTCATGATATCTAAAATCCACATTCTTCTATCGGCAAATTCGATGTCACTGTCATGGAAAAGACTTAGAAAGTCTGGAACGACGGTTAAATCGACGAATTGCTTAGCAATGAGGAAGTTGTTGATTGGTTTGTATAAAGGGTCTGAAGGGGACGTCGACACCGTGAGAGCTTTGGCAAGATACAGCGCGCCGATCGCGGGGAATCTAGGATTTCTGGGGATCTCTCCGTTCGGGAGATCGATAGCAGTTGGTAAACTTTGACGTAAAGTCGTTATGAAATCTGACAGAAGAAGTTTGTCGTTTTTGTGCCTCCTGTAAGAGAAAACAATTGAATTATTGAATAAATTTTAACACTTAAACCAGTTGCACGCGTAAAAAAACTTTCAATTCATTAAGAAAACAGCGCTCCACGGACTGTTATTTTGCCAGTGGCTGAATTGAAACCACAGAACGATTATCATATAGAAAGGCATAATCATTGGACGAACCGTATGGTGCAAAGGTTCGCCTTCCAGTGAGTCCTAGGTTTGATTTGACTGGAATGCTAGAATTTGAATATCTGTATTTTCTGTTCTAGGTCTAGGTGAGTGTTCATGTATTTCTTTGTTGTTAATGTCACCTATACAGAAAATACTACTGAGGAGCTATGAGAACGCGGCGTTTATTGTTTTAAAAAATCTATGCAGGAACTTGGTTATACATTTTATATCTGTAGAGTGAAGTATTTCTAATGAAAATAGAAAAAAATATTCGTCTATTCTAGTGTGTTATGTGCCAGACATTACGAATAATGATAAATATAGGTATCTATAACATAACTTTTTTCAGCTCGAATATCAGATAGAGAAGCCTTAAGTTAACCTTAACTTAAGACACCTTAGGTACATCATCATCACAACCCATAACTGTCCCACTGCTGGGCTCGGTACATACAGGACCCATAGTCGAAAAAACATATTTCCCTATAGTCGAAAAAACGTAATTATTGTTCCATAGTCGAAAAACAAAATTCCATTGCGTCAGTAGAACAATCTTAAACTACGAAAATACCGCATGGCATTTCTATTTTGAGTCTGTTACTTAATAAAGCCATTCCCGGTGAGCCGATAGCACTCAATCGAACGTCATTACAAAGGACTGTAAAATATGGTGATCCGCAGACAGTTTCGAATTAAAAGCGCATCGTGGATAAAATTGGAAGGGGTTGTCGGGGCGCGTTGCGGAGCGAGATAACAGCCCGGCGACGAGCGCTAGCTGATCCCGCATTGCATTATGGATCAGAGGCACTCAACCATTGGAAATACAATTGTAACGTGCTTTATGATGAATGTTTGAAAATAAAATATAAGTATGAAGTTGGATTTTTATAGATGTAGAGACAAAACATTCCTTTTTGAAATCATGATTGTTTTGTCTGTATTGATATTATAATATTTGGTTTTTGCTTATAACCTATTTGAACTGTTTTGAACATCAAAATTAATAAATATTGTGTACACGATGAATGTACAAAACATCAACACAAAAAGAATAAGTATTACGTTCCATTTTAGTCACATTTTTTAAATTAATTTCTATTAGTAAACAGTACCTACTAATAGGTAAAAGCTTATGCATATGAAACAATACGAACTCGCCCTTATGTAGTTAGTTGATCTGTGCAGACTAATATATTTGACAGCAGTAGGCTAACAGTTGAGTACCTCTGACTCAGAAGTAGCTGACAATGCGAACAAAAGCACACAAACCTGCATAATCCTCGTATTGTACGAGTCAACCGCGGCGACCTACCGCTGTCTGCCGCGAATGAAGATAGAGAACTAATTGAATAATAAACCCTAGCGTACGTATGTTTGTCACATAATTAACATTAACATTTTTTAGTATACAGGTATAATTTAAGGAAACAAAATACGTTAATTTTAATTAATTTGCTTGTACTTCCAAGGAAATCAAAACTTGACAGACAGAGTTAAAACAAATAAGAAAAATAATAAACTAAAAAGAAAATAAAGAAAATTAAACACCGCGATGGTTTAGAGGCACTGATTATGGTTCACAAAAACAATTAAGGAAACTGGAAAATAAATAGATCAACAAAACTTTATGAAATTATTTAAAACAACGTTTTCCCGGTCTTCTGTTGAAATAATAAAAAACTCCCAGCTTAGTTGATTCGGGACTTGATTTCGCGATCAGCGTAATAACTTCTAACTTATTAGGAAATACCATTGCCTATGCCTAATGCCTGTTAACTACAACACTTTTGTTAATTGTCAGTTAAAAGATAACTTAGCAATCTAAACATTAGAATTATAAAATTTTGACGAAGGTTTTTGTTTACATTTGAAATGACATGAATGGTGGTCGAAGGAATTCATTAAGAAATATTGCTGAGAAAAAACCTCTACGTGTGTGTACTAGCCGAAAAATTTTAAAATTGATTTATCGTACTTCAAACTCTATTTCTATAGTGTTAGAGCTTATTTTAAACTTTTCTAAACTTAATACGTATGCGTTATCTAGGACAAAAAAATCGGGTTTTCGACGGCCGGCATGAATGGTGTCACAATGACATGTCAGTTTTAATTTTTTGCAATTTTTTCAAACATGTTTCGTCTGGCGTACAGCGACTGACTCCTATATTGCTTCTAATAATAAGTTTTAGGTCATTTTACCGAGTATTTTTAGTATTCCGTAGAATTATCAAATGGCACGTGTAATTAGCCAAATTGATTAGTCCAATTATCTCAAAACATAGTCAGAATATTGAATTGTACTTATGCCATTCTTGTATTTATCAATTTAGATATTACCTAGGAAAGCACTTACAACTTACCTTCCTTTTTAATCATCCATGACTTAATTGGTTTTACATACGAACACCTACATAAAAATTCAAAATGATTCCGTTTAAAATTAACTACACTTAGTTAAAAAATTACTGCAAATAACAAAAAACGATCACTGTGTGTGATCGACCTTAAAAAGCCCAATATAAATGTAGAAATATTTGTTCAATTGTTATTAAATTGCATTAAATCTGATGTCTATCTGTGCATTGTGATACACGGGGGCGGATAAAAAGTTTTGGCAGGACCGATACTGTTCGGGGTGTATTTTTTAGATAAGAACCGTGTTTTATAATGCACAATAAAGTAAGTAGGAAAGCGTCTGACAGTATTTGTGCGTAGATAATTGTTGCATTGTTAGTTTTTGCGGATTATACTGGGGTGAATAGTGTATAGTGCGTGTGTGTAGCCCTTGGGCGTAGTGGCGCGAGGTGGATTACTCGCCACATTACCCATAGCTCGGGATTCAATTCTCTGTGCCCGCATCGCGCAACCTGACAATTGTTGCGCATTTCTATCTCGGCTTATCGCGATAAGCTCCCAGAAACTATATTGCTACCTGATCTATTGTGCAGAAATAATGTTTAATGATTGTTAACCAACAATATTCTAGTTTAGATAAGATCGAAACCATTATAATGTACAACATGTAATTGTAATTGTAAATTACATATTAAATTATGAATTTCTTCTTCTTCGATTTTTCTTCGTGGATAGGTCACAGCGTTCTTTCTTCTTGACAGGCTTAGTCCTCCAGACAGACTTATCTCATTGACTTTACTAAAAATAAGACTACAAGAAGAAGTCTCTAATAGCATTTTAAAACTAAAACTCAATAATAATTCGTTTAGAGTTTCGAATCCCATATGTTTATACCCCGTTAATAAGTTAACGTAAATGAGAATAACCTCAGTTTACCCGACGTGGACAACTAAGATGCAAAGCAATAAACGCTGTTTGTTATTAGTAACATGCCTCAACTACATTCGACGTTATTATCTTCTAACTATCTACGTCAATATTTTACGAGCTTCGCCAAGCCAACGAGGTTAATACGCGGTTTCCAATATAATCAGGAGGAACAATAAAATATACCCTATATCGATACTATATAATCGATACTTATATAAGGTAGATAGTTAAATAAACGTAGTATAATTTATTTGTAGTTTGTAGAGTTATTAAAGGAAATTAAATCTGTGTTCTATGTGTTTCTGTGCTAATACCAAATACTGCATAAGCAGGAATGTCAAATTCTAATTTGTCTCAAATTCTACTAATATTATGTACTATGATTGGATATTAAGATGAAATTTTATTGTGTCGAAAGATTTTTCTGCAGGCACAGCGCCGACAGAAACTAAAATTGATAATGCAAAAACATGTCTGCTATCTATAAGTAACGCAGGTTCTTGAGTGTTGAATTTAATTACACCATAAAGCTACCTACTTCTCTTATTAAGAGACCTCTAACCCAGGTTTGGTACTTGGACTTCTGTACTGTCACAAACAAAAAAGAATCCCCGTCGTTAGTAAGTCCTTGTTCTGTCACAAACATAAATGACTTACTTTCGTTACTAAGTCTTTACTTGCTTATTATAAGTATCTTTTCAAACGTTAAAATAAATTAAAAAGTTAATTTATTGACTTTTATCCCCAAGTAGGTATCTTAACTTTGGTAAACGACATAATTTGGTGCACGCGATTTACGACTTCCAGATTGCGTAAAAACACGTCTATAACAAACTAAACAAACAGAAGCGCGTGCACAGCCGTCTATAAAGTCCAAGTTACTCGTATCTACATTTAATTACATTCCGGTATTTTTGTAGGTACGGGGCGGACCGCGGACCGCCGGCGACGCTTGCTGGTGGCCGCCTACCACTGTTCAATCACACTTTTATTTTCAACAATATTTTATGCTTCACTCTAAAAACTGTCCATTTTAATCGTATTTAATTACGTCAAACACCTTGTTTCAAGGACATATTTCAGTGCCTACTTTTTCCGAAATAGAAAGGAAAGCTATTGTGTGCAAACCTGTGTCTTTCTATACTTACTTCCCCCATGTAGGTAAGTAACTTCTCTAAGTAGGTATTCAATAACGAATATCATTTTAAAACACTAGCGACATTTCATCTAAATAAAGCTCATGTGTGAAAACGTAAGCTATTTAAGTATCTACCTATTTACGTTTGAATGGAATAGATTTTATTAACATGTTCTACCAAAATAGCAATTAAATACTTACTTGTATATTTAAATATCTTGTCGTTGCCCTCTTAATACGATTTATGTGTGTTTATATGAAGATGTGAATTTTATGCGATGTTATTCTCAATCAAATCAAAACATTGTCGGTCTGTTAATCTCGTATAAACTGACGTTAAAATGTGACCGACTAACTCCAATCCCAAACCAGATAATAAATAAGTAAACCATTTTTCAACTTCATAAATATGATTTAGAGTAATAGTGCTATCTTTTTGGCATCTTAACAATTAATAATTTTCTATTCACTTAAGTATTCGCTATTTACACGTTTATTTGTGGTTAATCATTCCCTACCGCGTATAAGTTAACAGGTCAATTAACCTTATCTGGCAGTTTTATAGAAAAGAAGAACTAGTCACTGCCGGCAGTTTGAAGCAGTCGTCACAGCAGCAAAACGCTCGTGTACGGCGGTCCGACCGCAACAACTGAAGATTCAAATACAAATTAGTATTAGGCACGAACAACGCAGATAAAATTAAAATAAGCAACATTGCTATAGAAGTTTCTAACGTTTGCCATAGATTAAACCTATCATATCATCGGCTTTATGAATGAAAAATACATCAGACTCGCTGCTAGAGACAGTCAGTCTTTTGTAGTCAGTCTTAGTGTCACCATCGCAGTACGACAGCATCTCTGCGAAATTACGAAATACCTACTAATCGTGTAATAATTATTAAGTACTTAATAATAATAAAAAAACTTAAAAATTCAAATTACGTAAGACGAAAATTCAGTCTATAAAGTCAAACTGAAGCCCTAAGCATGTGACAAAAATGTTGCCACATAAAATTCTTTTTACAATAATTGCCGGGGCTTGGCAGTGGGGAAGTTCACATACGTCAGAATATATAGGGGTGAGTGGGCAAACATTTAGCTACAAACCGTTCCTAACGAACGCCCAGGGCGGCGCGGCGGCGCGGCGACGCGCTGAAAGAGGGTTGGCGGGAATAGGCAAATATTTGCCTGAAGGGCTGGGAAGGAGCCGACTAATTGCTCTTTAAATACCGCAGGCCCACCTTTCGGCAAACAATTTCAAAATCAATTTATAGAGGTCACCTCCCTGTTTTTGCTCTTTTTTCCTAAGCAGACCCTGCGTACATATTAGTCTGCGACAGAATATAGGTTACTGAATAAACATCTTTCGAACTTAAACAAATATTTTTGTTCGTTAGTAACCTATACCGGAGATGAAAAATAAAAGCAAATCGGTTGACTTTATGTTTGTCACATACTGACTGACCGATAGATCTATAGGAATACATGCTTACTGAATTGTTGTTCAAGTTTGCAAGATATATAAGTAAGTTACCCGTTTCTGTATTGAAATATATCCCTTAAATATATATATTAAAGATAGATAGTATATCTCACAGTACGTAAGGGCCTGTGCTGTGTTCACAGTACATTCTGACAGACTCTACCAATATAGAGATATATTTTTGGTAATAGTCAATAGATTAGATAGTAACTTCGAAAGTTTTATAACGCTACACCGTATTTTTGCCACATGTGGACGTGGCTAAATTAATTCGTAGACAATAATAATAACAAAATACGTAACTGAAAATATTGACAAACTTTTCTCAATATATACACGATCGATAACTCAACATTAGATATTGTAAAAGCGTAGTAATACAAGTATTTTTAAACTAAAATGAAAAATGGAACATGAGACCATTAGGTATGAACTGATCGACGTGTTTCACTGTCAGCGTTACTATTTCCGTCCCGTCTATTTGTCAAGCTTGTCTAATTTGTGTTCCGTTGAAGTAAAGATTTATTGTTACAATTTGGGTATTCGATGTTAGGTCAAATCGACACTTGGTACGATACACATTTTTGTCGATTTACGATTTGTAATTGGTTGGCTAAAATTAATTAAATAGTTAAGAAACAACAGTAGTTACTGAGATTGTTTAATCAAAAAATATTACATAAAACTATTAAATAGTAACAGATCAAATAACTTAATATCTTTAGGTACGTACCTATTACAAAACTAAGTATTTCAATGTGCTTAACACAGTTAAAAATATTATTTTATGTTATAGATATCTACACAATTTCTGACAATCTTCAGCGTTCGGAAATGTGATTAATAATGCCACGTAATGCTGCGAGCGGTATTCTACGACAGAGGAAAGAAATTAAAATAACAACGCGGCACTCGGGTCCATATGGGCCGTGTCTTGGTCTACCCTTTCTGGGGCCACTATTTTTGTAATGACAGTTCGCAGGCGGACGAGAACTTCGTGACGGGTTTCAGGGAAACACCTAATTGTGCCGCTCGCTTCGATTCGATGAATGAATCGGTATTAAAATTCGTTTGCGCAACAAAAGTTCCGATCTCCGGCCGTGGTTTGTTTAAACCAAATGATATGTTTTTATTATATTGTTTCCTGTATTCTGTGAGTAAATAAAGTTCGTTTACATCGTAAAAATAGATAAGGTGCTTTCTATAGTGATTTTGAACGGTAGGTATTGCATTTTCCTCTTTTCGAGTTTTATAAAATATAACGATTATCAGACAAATCAATAAGCAGTTAATGATTTAAGAATAATAAATACGTGTAAAGTATTGCCCATCATGTACACGGGTTCGGAGATATAATCATCGGGTGCGTCCAAAGATCTCACGGTTACGTAAACGATACTAAGTCAAGGATTAATAGTAAAGTTTATTTTAAAACCGTTTTATTTATTTACTTAACAAGTACTTTGTAATGTAAACGTAAACTAAAACACGGCGCGATAGCCGACGCGAGTGCCGAGCCGGTCGCGGTGGCATGACGGGTAATGTCATTACTATGACGGTGGTCCCACCGTCCCACCGTCCCAACTCACAACTGCCAACTGCCAACCGCCAACCGCCAACACCAGACATTCGTCACTTTTACTGACTGAGTAAATAAATTCAATGTTTATAATTCTTAGACATTTTTCATAGGCGTTTATAATTACTATTTTGCGTTTTATAATATCCAGCTACTTAATAGCTGCCGATGGTGAATCCGTTGTTGTTTCACATCAATTCAAGAATATGAAGAAATAATAAAGCAGTAAATTCAAAAAATGTTACTTTCTCCGTAGCCTCTCCCATTATCGTAAATAACGTATCGTTCCGAAATGTGTGTTGATTTATTGGTTACATAGTTACGCAAATCTGGAATAGTTATTTGTAGCTAGCTTTTACGAGCGGCTACGGCAGCTATAATGAAGCAGTCTGTTACAAAAAATAGTTAAGTTATGAAAACATTGTCTTCATAGTTTATTACTATTATGATTAGTCAAGATCAAGATAAATTCAGTCAAGTAACAATACCTTAAACTATCATCTAAGTGTTATGTGTGGTTTAACGGTTTCGCCTTTCCCTCGTTTGATTTTCTTATTTAAAAGGGCCGTGCACTGTAACATACGGTGGCCGGTTCCGTGCCAAATTAGACTCGATAAAGTAAATATTTATCTAAGTTTCAATATAAACGTTGGAGGTGAGATAACCGTCAAATCAAATAGCTTTTTCAGCTAGAGTGCGGGTGGTATTGCGCGGCAGTTCTCGGGTTACCGAATTAGAGTAGGCACGATTTAATATTAGGGTAAGAAAATGTGTCCAATGTCCAATAAACAGAAATGTACTTGGGCACCTATAGAACTAACAACGTCCTCAATTCGCTTCGGGAGACATTTGTTACATCCAAAACAATTGCTACTATAATTTTAACCTGTTTAATGGTTTCCACGTGACAATGAGAAAAGATATTTGAGCCACAATATCTTTACAAAATGTTCCTATAAATCAATTTTAAACAATGTAGATGTAACCCTATTACATATATTTTTTTAGCAGATGGGTTAGGTTATAAAGGAATTTGAACACAAAACTAACAGACTTAAAACTTCACACAACTTTTCAGTTTTAGCCTGAAGCAGTCGGTTCATACAAACGCCAAGTTGATTGTTTAAATCGCCGCGAGCGACTGTTTAAGGCAGTCTATCTATGCCCAGCCTTAGTTTACTTACGAATTATTTTAATAAATATACTTAAAAATTAAGCTCTCAACTAATTAATACGGTTTTGAAAAATATTAAAATTTAACCGTTACAAACGGTATCAAATTAATGAATACGGTTATACCAAGGATACTAATATATACTTAGAAAAAAACTCTACATTCTACGTTGTACTATGTACGACTCGTTGTGGATATTTGAAATAACATTACTACTTAAATTGGAAATTTTAAAAAACCCCCGATACAGAAATATTATCCTTCCCAGTTTCTCCCCCTACAACTTGGGAATA
>DWOX01000382.1:0-10624 GCA_018251315.1 Nastra julia | reverse complement strand
AATATAATAAAAAGAGAGCGTAGGTTAAACATGCAAAATATAAGGGTGACTGTATCAAACGAATTATATCAATTTTATTGCGTCAAAATAACATTCTAAGTATAGTTTCACAATCATAATAATAACAAATGGTATTGGCTCGAAATTGTTCTCATTAATTCAATTTATTCTTTTATTGATCTTCATTATTCTTTTCAAAACCCCACGTGATACATAACGCGAGCGCTGCTGATTCTGAAAAATAAAGAAAGAATTAATTGGCTTGTTGAAGAAAATCGTCGTAGGTATCATTAGGGTAAGTTCAGAATGGAGAAGATGATTACATGGATTTAGATTTATCTGCCTATAAAAAAGCTGATGGTAGAAGAACTAATAGCTAAGTAACTAACTAGTTATCACTAATAGAAAAACCAAAAATCTTACAGCTATATTTATAGGTACATAAATACAATACATAGGTACCTAATACTCTAAAAACATTATTGTTCCGGTGGTGCAGTCAAAGCAATTGCTAGAGTATTAAGCTAAAAAATGACGTAAAATCATCTCACTTTATAAAACAAGATCTCCAAAATCAGAATGAAGATAGACAAAGCGAAGCCGTATAGGATAAAGAGGATGACAGGCCTCAAATCGTTGAGGCCGACGCTGCTGAACGCTGATATCTTGTCCGCGCACTGCGGCTTAGGAACTTGGAGACGCTCGAAGATAGCTGATCGAATGCCAAATTCACGAAGTTGTTTGAAGCTGAGAGGAGAACAGTGTATATTAAATATTGTAATAAATCTCGACGTGAGAAGCATAAGGGCCTAAGTCACAAATCACCGGTTTACAGAAGTACCAAACGAAATATCACATAGGCCCTTATGCTTCTCAGGTGTAGAAATGTTAATTACTAAGAATTACAGATTATTATTATTATGATTTATTGTGGAACGGACTTCCTGCATCGGTGTTCCCATATTGCTATGACTTAGGGTCCTTCAAGAAACGGGTCTTTCGCTTCCTTCTTGGCCATCCGCGCATTGGTAACCCCCCGGTGTTGCTACTGTCCATGGGCGGCGGTGATCACTTTCCATCAGGTGACCCGTCTACTCGTTTGGTCGTCGCCTTAAGGCATAACAAAAAATATATCTTAGTAAATAATCACAAAATGAACAGTTCTAATAAAATATTGTGTGTTGAACACGTGTCGCGCAAATTTTGTTGCTACTTTTTCGCAAATTGTTGTTGCCTCAGATTAACACATTCGATGGCTGTTGTTGAAGTTTTTCAATAATGACGTGACAAGTGAACCTATTAATAGGTAAAACAACCTAGTACATATGAAAAATACTAAAACTGTAGTTGTTTCTACACACACGACCCTCAGTAGTTCCAGATACGGCGAGTCTCTCTTCACAGGAACCAATGGATCGAACCCCTTCAGAAAGTCTACCTCCATCAGGTCACATTTCTCCTGCTGTAGGAAGGTTTGTTCAACACGACGATACACTGGTTCTACCATGGAATGGAAAGCGAATAAACCCTGCAATAATGTATTGAATCGTTATAATGGCAAGGCAACTGACAGGAAATTAATAAACACTTTAAACTCAACCCGTAGGGAGTCCCTATCGTAGGTGCCATGGATAAACCACTCAGACTGAGATCAGAAATTTAGATTTATGGGTGCAACCGCAACGCTGGGAATCAAAATTAAGCCTGTTATACCCCAAAACCTACGATTAAATAGACCTTTTTTTAACTTTTTATAAGGTAGTGCTTGACCGTAATCCCACCTGATGGTTAGCGGAGACATAATGGTATAGCACACTAACTTAGAAGATGCCTATTCACTCTACCCTTGAAGGCACCCACATTATACTCGAACGGATACCGACGCTGGCAATTTATTCCAGTCTCTCTTAGTACGCATGATAAACGACGACGCAAAACGTAGTGGTAGGTTTACAAGGAAAAGTTCAGGCACCTTATAGAGAGACTATTTTAAAATCTATAGTGAACGCTCACACATCTCTCACATGGATCACATCACATCGCTCGAACAACGCACACATGGACAATGTTGTACAGACATGGATTTTGGTTGGTTTCGGTTCGGCTTCGGAAGTGAATTATTACAAATCGTAATTATGTGGGCGTACCGTCAGACGGAGTACATAAAAGAGGTTTTCTACTTTTAGTCTCTCTATATTATGGTTTTGTTAATTTAGAATTTCGTTGGCATTACAATAGTACCTTCCTTATCCTTTCAACTCCTTCATTGATATCATAAAACTGAGCTCTTCCTCTTTCTGGTTCTAGCCTCTTGTGAATTAACACTCGAACTGGATCTTTGTATAACTGAACAGAGATTATGAAATTAGAAATTCTTATACTGGCACACGATTCAGAACTTTATTTCGACACTTAAAAAGCTCACTTGAAATACGAAGTGGTTGTAATCCACGTCGTTAGCAGCGATTGTCATCTTGGAGTGCGCTAGCTGCTCTAAGGTTTGAATGGCATTGGATGGAGCTTGGAGTAGGACGACGATGTTAGCAGAGTAGGCGGCATACAGAGCCATTAAGGCGGTAAATACTACCAGCACCATTATACGACCTGGTGGAAAAAACAATTATTAATAAAGTAAACGCTTTCATGCTCATACCCACTAGATTTTGCTGTATTGCAGGTGGCAACGACAACTCGGATAACTATGAACTAGGGTACTTAGTCGTCTGATCTATTTATTGGATTTGAAAGAAAATATGAAACCTTCTGTTCTTTTCAAGTTACTGCAACTTATTGTATGTATACAACATGCTTTAACCAAAATGTGTCATGTGCAACAATATTCTGTGCAGTCATTCAACTCTCACTGAAAACCTAAAGACTTTTGAAAATGAAACGGTATCTTGAAATTTTAACCTTGATAAAACTGAGCATTACCTGAGCTCCTCTTAGGCTCCATAGCACAACCTTGCTGACTCACAGCACTCATGGTTAGCAGCAAAGCGTCCCCAAAAGATCCATTGAGTTGAGCTGGATACTGAAATGATAATCTCTTCGATTACAACTTAGAAGAACACAACAATAACTACAAACATTTGGGATTAGAAAAACGAGTCATTGGTTGAGATAGGATTGAAGATGTGGAAGGTGTACAGTATATATTTACTTTTTCAAATACATATGTGTATACTGAAGTAATTGTGACCTTGCAACTTGCAACTGACGTAATAAAGCCTCAATCAACCACACACCAACTTAAGTCTAGTTTAAAGAAATTAGTGGTCGAATTAAATTGTAGCAATTAACATAAAGAACAAGAAACACTTTATTTTCCACTTGCAAAAGCATCGACCAACGTAAAGATTGCAGTGAAATTAGTTCGAGAAAACCACAACCTCTAATATTTCAGTGCTGCAGTACTAGGTCTTATTACTCCTTACCTTATCGTGAAGAGCCTCCCATTTACTAGCCAAGTATATGGTGAAAGACGAGAAGATAACACAAATGATCAAAGCTACCCAAACCGTAGTGGAGAATGGGAGTGAGAAGATGTTAGCTACGTTAGGAAGTGGAGGTTGGCGAAATACAAATTTGACCCGGAATGGGGCTATGGTATCCGTGTAAACGACGACTGGCATTCGTTCTGTGTTCGCTACGCAGTTTGTACCTGGAAGGGTAAACGTAACTAAATTACTGCTAATCTCAAATTGTAACATACCCACACTTGAACCTAAAAATTGGCAGTGTAGCGTCTGGTACGGATCTACTGTGAAAATCTAAATTACAAAGCATTATACTGTCTGTGTGCGTCTTCTACTTTTCTTAAGGGGACTAAATCTTATCCCAAAATTGTATTCAATTGTACTGACGAATCGTCTGTCTCACGGATACACTAAATTACCTTGGTTGAATTATGACAGTTTCCTACAGGATATTGCAACTGTTTGAAGATTTCCTCTGTAGGTTTTCCTTCCTTAATGTTATTTCAGTTTACAGAACCTACCCAAATCAGCCCTTCCGCTGTTGATGTCATCTATCATCCCAGACCACATTCCATTCTGTTTGTAGCCCCATCTGTGAGCGAAGATGTATCGAGGAGTCGCGTTCAGCATTTCGAAGCCGATGCGCACATTGCTCCAGGCTATCTTGGCTATTGCGTCAAACTGCGGTTCTCTGAGTACAAATTTAATGATCAATTCATTTCTAACAAGAAGAGTTTGGTTTAATTTACACGTTTTAATTGAGTTGGTTCCATGGGGTTGTATTTATGCTTTTTGCTAGCGGTACCAACATCCAACAATGTAAGTACATTGGAGAAGTTTTTTGGCTGGATTCTACTTGTAAGTCGCTACAGTCTTCACAGAGTGGTCGCGGTCATCTGGTTCTGGCTGGATAGCTGTATAATAATTCTATTTGTAAAAATAATTGCATAAACATTTCAGAGGAACCTTGTGCTATTACTAATATGGAAGACAATATGTTAGGCTTTGATCAACTTGTAGAGGGAGCTTTTTCTTACGCTGCATTTCCTATAAAAAAAGAATGATCAATATTTTGTACAACTAACAATGTTTACTTACAATCTATCTTCTCTGGGCAAATGATACATGGTAGTATTACTGTCTTGGATAACATTGGCCATGGTCAACGGGTGACCCATGATATTTTTTCTTCGTCGAAACAGTTCTTTGTTAGGTCTAGTGTCGACAAAATTGCCATTGAAATATCCTCTGGGTGTATGGATTAGGGAGCCATTTGGCGTAGATTTGTATACTGAAAATCATAGGTTTGGTGAAGTCCAAGAAGGTAGATAAATAGATAACGCTACAACATAATGATGTTGAGAGATATAATGATACCATAAAGTAGGATTTCATGTCAACACAATGTGGACGAACATTCTGTGGATAGTTTTTATGTATAGAAGGAAGGTCCTAAAAAAGTTACAAATTCGAAGTGGCTCTTACATTCATTCATCGTGTAAGTATCTCCAATTCTCTCTGCCAGGACAAAATCACTGTCTAGTAACAGAGGCAAGTCTTCAAGTATCCTGTCCAAATTTGTCCCATCGTTGGTAAGCGCTAGCCAACGATACGGAGATCTCAAATTTCTTGAAGTCTGTTTAGTCAAGTATTAAGAAGATAATTAAGTTCTAGTGAAGGAAGGAATACGTAGAAATAATAAGAATTTCGTTTCAAAAAATGCCACCAAAGCTGTTCTACCAGATGTAGAACTAGATGGATACTAAGGAGACGTAATAGAGTAACCGAATATTGGTGAAGATATAACGCCAGTTTTTAATAGCCAACTCATTAAAGACTTAGTCTGCAGTAAAGCGAGGGTTTGCAATTCGATTCCCATTGGATACAATTGGGTGACATATGCTTATTTTATTTTCAGGCTCTAGTACGAATGAACGTCGATAAAGGAAGAAGTATTACAAATTGCCGAATACTTACTTTCAAAATGGTCATGGCATCTGTACAGTCTAGATCAATTAAAAACAGGATGTGATGGTCATTGTAACTTTTCCCTTTAATTAAATGTGACGAAAACCTTACGTTTATCTTTAACAAATCTTTCTGTAGTGCGAGTTGATGATCTAAAACCAGAAGTACGTAAAGTGCTTTCCTGTAGAAACTTCTAGAAATTGATTACAATTTAAAAGCACTAATTAGAGAGAGTGGGTATTTAAAATCATTTATTCTTTCTCAATTCTTAGGAAATACATGAATTGAAAATATGTGAAATAATCTTAATTACAGACATCGTATACCTACATTTGTCCCAACATGAGGTAATACTTGTCAAAAATGTTGGTTTTTGTTCGTTTTTAACAAAACTTTTAACGAAATTAATTGTCGTAACATCTTTAGTTTCAACATTGTTCATTAACTTAAGAAAAATGAGAATCAAAACTAAATTTATCTTCATCTCTGCACTTTACTTACTGCTTAGAAATCAAATGGAATTGGAAGGTATTCGTACGGTTAAATACTTCTTTTGTCTTTATTAACGACAATTTGTACGAGTAAGTAGCCACGTGTAATTCCATATCTTATGCTTACATTTTCATAATTAATTCTATTCAACCACACGTTTGCCTGAAACTACTGGTAATTGCCCACTTGGTAAGCTTTAATTTAATTCTTAGTTCAACAAATGAAACACGAATGTCAATTAGTGAATAATAAATTTATTTCGTGGTGAGTACGTAATTACAGTTTTGCTTTCTGTCGGTTTTAGTTATTCTACGTCAGAAGGTTAACTAATATCTATTAGTTTAAAACGTAGGTGCATCATATTAATATTCTATGGAACGCTCTTCCCGTGCCTTTTTTTTCTGCTTACGTAATTTGATCCTGAAACAAAGAGTACACGCTGTGTTATAACTGTAATCTTTGAGATATCTATATCGTGCTTTCTACCCGGCTTCTTATCGATAAATTACTGTTTCACAAGAGGTAAAGACACTCTTTAATTAG
The DNA here is from genome assembly GCA_018251315.1 of Nastra julia. Lineage (NCBI taxonomy): Eukaryota > Metazoa > Arthropoda > Insecta > Lepidoptera > Hesperiidae > Nastra > Nastra julia. The sequence continues at coordinate 4,142 of DWOX01000382.1, read as the reverse complement.
ATTAACTAGATTAAAAGGGAGTATTTGTAGTTTTTGGTTGTTGAATTGGATACCATTCTTACGAATTTAAATAAAGCTATTGATATTGTACTAGTAAAGAAGCAAAGGTTCCATGTAACAGAGTACTTACAGCCGTTGATACATGATCTCGAGCAGCAAGACGGCTGGGGAGAGCATCATTCCGTACAGAGTGGCGACGATGGCAGGAAACATGTCCGCGATGCCGACACTGCTGAAGGTGGAGATGGTGCCGGAGCAGCGCGGACGAGGCACGTTCAGCTTGTGGTAGATGTTGGCTTGGACGCCAGTCTCGCGGATTTTGATGAAACTGGAGATACCGTTGAACATAAATATATCCCCGGATCGTTAAAAAGACGCATCTACCATAAAGTAAAAACTGATAAAATCGAGTTTGAATAAAAAAAAAAACGGGAAAATGAACGCTGCGATTAAATTTGATTTTTTTTCGAATAAATGTTAGATGCGTCTTTTTTACGATCGGGGCAGTATTGAACTTCTGAACTGAACTTTCTAAACTTGACAAAACTTTTCCAGTTAAAAACGAGATCTGGAGAGACGCTACCAAGATTGGCATCATGCTGTATACAGTGACCATTCTGAGTGGCTCCATCATATTCCTGGACCAGCAGAAGACGCTGACGCAGCTGAAAACTGAAGCTGACCCTCAACAGCTACTCGTGCCCTTTTGTTTGTTTGCTGGTGCAGTGGTCGCTGTGATTATTATGCGGTTCGTTGAAAGAAAAGTAAGCATAGTTCTTTTTTCGGATTAAAGTGACATTAGCTGTGTTGCTAGTTTTTTTACGAATCATTAATAGTGATGTGCCCCTACCGTAACTTCTAGCTAGTATCGGTTTTCAGTAATAATTACAAAAAAGTGTCTATACAATTTTATGGTCCATCGACCAATTTCTAGTGTAGAGTTCTTCTAGAAAAGTTGTTATTGCGTATTCTTCAACCACAAATTTATATAATAATCGTATTTAATTAGTGTAATGTGTGGTTTAAATTAAGATTTTTTTTTTCTGTGATGGCATAGCTACCATGATTTTTAAAAGATTCGTCTATTGTCAAATAATAATAAAATTATGTGGGTACAAGTAAAAAATTATGATTCATTAAACCGGTACCGTAGTTCAACACTATTACTAAAAAGTTGGTAATATTATTTTGAAAATTGACATTTGAATGTGTCAATTTAGTCGTACCACGAAAATAAACAGGGTATAGCGGGTATACTACGTTTTAAATGCGTAAATACTGTTCTGTGACCACGTTATACCAACAAGCTACAAACCTACTATGGAGAAGACTGAAGAAAAATCAAAAGAACGAAAAAATGGATTGGCTAAGTTAATATTGAAAGAAAACACCATTGTCACCGTACTCAATCTGAGCAACAGTAAACTTACGAATGTTGACAATATTGACTTTCCCCCTAACTTAATCGAACTGAATTTATCAAAGAATGAATTAAAATGCGTACCGACACAAGTATTGAATCTTAAAAATATAAAATTCCTCAACTTGTCGTGTAACAACATCAAATTCTTTGATGAGGCTCCGGCATTTTGCCACTCAATTGAAAAATTAAATTTATCCAATAATGAACTATGTGGACCTCCATACTGGGTGTGGTGTGTATCCCCAAAGAATCTCAAGGAACTGGATATCAGTTGTAATAGAAATATTAGAAAATCCCTCACAAACGAATATTTTAGTGAGCTACTACAATATAAGACTATGTTAAGTGTGGTAAAATTGAATAATTGTACATTAACCTCACATTATGAACTGTTAGGGACCTTTGTTAATGCTAAAACTTTAGATTTGAGTTCTGAAGCAGCTATAACATCTAACTGTTTCTCTAGTATCCCATGCAAGGGACTCGAGGAATGTTACAATATTGAAAGACTGAACCTTAGACATACATATTTATCATTAATTAATTCAAATATAGATATATACAAGAATCTGGTAGAAATAAATCTGTCAGAAAACAGAATTTCTAGTTTACCAAATGAATTTTGTAATTTAAAGAACTTGGAAATTTGCATATTATCTTTCAATTGTATAATGTATTTACCTGACGATATTATTAGATTAAAAAAACTCTGTGTTCTTTGCTTGGACAACAATAAACTGTGCATGCTCCCAAGCATGAATGAACTGCCTAATCTGGTGAAGTTAGATGTGTATGATAATTATTTATATGACCCACCAGAGTGTTCGGAAAGATTACAAGAATTAGATTTAGCACAAAATTACTTTGATGAGCCAGAAGATATTGAATATGAAAATAAGAGGAGTCTGTTACGCACGGGAACAGAAGAGAGAATCACTGGGAGGTATTATTTATTTATTATTATCCATACTAATAATAAACAGCTAAAGAGTTTGTTTGTTTGAACTACTAATCTCAGGAACTACTGAACTGTTTTAAAAAATACATTTTGTAATAATACTAAATTTGTCTGTATTATGACAATGATACTATTTTTTATATCCTAATTAAAGCTACTGTGAAGCAAACTCCTATAAGCAAAAGAATGTATCTGTACCATTCATTTTGTAATGTACCCAGATTACATTAAATTACAGATTACAGATAAACAACTTTATGAACTAATAAAATTATTTTTCCAGAAAGTTTGAAATTGAAAGATCCGAAAGTCCACAGTCTTCAAAAACTTTAGATGAAGAATTAGCAGACATTGAATACAGCAAAAATGTAGAAGAAGAAAACAGTATGTTAATTTTAATTGTTTTATTTTTAACAATGACTATCCTCTGTTTATAGAGGTGAAATAAAATTATTTTTTTGTACTTTGCTCAATTCAGGGGCGAAGCAACCAACCGTTATATTAGCCGCATCAACAGGGCCCCGGGCTACAGGGGCCCCAAAGGTTTACTAGCAAAAAATCATAAAATATCCACAATTTTACTCTAAAGTTAACCTCTTCCTGCCTACTTCCCCAGTTGGAACAATCATATCATAAAAAGCCATATGCATGCAAAAAATAATTGGGACCTGTTTATGACAGGATACAATTGGTATAGTAGCCTCAATTCCACCTAACAGTAAATTAGGGAAACTAAGTATGTAAATCAATATCTCACACTCCCTTACATCTTAGACACAACCTCTCAACCGTATTTCTTTCAAATTCCAGATGCAACCAGCTGTCCAAGTTCCCCAGAAGATTGGGAGTCCGATGACTACTGGGTGCCTTACCTCCCACGCGCGACCAACGCACCACAGTCTCCCTGGATCTTCTTTGTGAAGCGGAAGATGACAGAAGGAAACTTCTGCCCCATGGACGCCCACACCGTTTCAGTGACAGAGAAAGTGCGATACGAGAAATTGTGGAATCCACAAACATTTCATGAATCTGATGGACAATTCGATGATTACTCCAGTGATGATAGCTGATATTTATTTCCTGTACGACGCAAATGTTAAGTAGTAAAGAATTGAACAACTGTATTGGAAACTTAGGTAGCCAAACAATTTTGTAATGTTAACCCTGCTTGTATTCCAATACAACAAAACCAACGTTATTATAATTAGCTAATCTGTTACTTTTTAGGTTATGTGATGCAAATACAATTCTGTATTGTAAATTGACTTACTATACACATATTTTTACTGCATGCATACTAAAGGTCATGGCACACTATCACGGCACTGCAACAGCACCGCTCCAACCCAGTATTTAATTTGCTATTCAAATTTGAGCATTATAACGTGTGTCGTAAAATATATTTCATAATGTTAATATGAAAAAGCCAATGGCGGGCAGTCAGTGCGCTTGCCGCTACGCTACAACTCATCACGCAGCCCGCGCGCTGCAAGCGAGCGAATTGCGTACATACAGCGCGCCGACTCCGATAATTGCCAGTGCGCGCAACCTAAACCGAGACATTATGAAAACGTGCGCTTGTCATAAACTTGTTCAATTACAAATGCCATATAAAAATTTTGTTCATGGTGACAGCAAGCTGCCTGCGCGCCACCCGCGAGCTTGCATCTCGCGGACGACGCGGAGACAGCACGCTGACGACTAGCCGTACCGTAATTTTGAGGCGATGCCGTGCTGTTGCTGTACTGTTGCGGTGCCGGT
>DWOX01000381.1:0-10625 GCA_018251315.1 Nastra julia | reverse complement strand
TAAGGGGTTGATTTTGGGGTTGATAATTTATATAATCCTTCCACGCGGGCGGAGCCGCGGGCGATCGCTAGTTTATATTTAAAATCACACAGTTACTTATTTTGAATTTTTATACATGCCTAAAAGACTTCAAGTAAGTGTATTTTAATTAACTTGCTGAACTAAATCTAATATTATTACACTCAATCTTGTGTCCAAGCGAACTGCCTCTCCCGGAGTGTGTCTCACTGGGCAGAGGACGGGCTTGACTGTGATGTATGGTGCCGAATAGTACTTAGTTAGTGAGCACGGCAGGAGTACTCCTTTATGATGGTGTCGGCGCCTTTCTCTCCGATGGCTATAGTGGCGGCGTTGGTGTTGGCGCCGACGACCACCGGCATCACACTGGCGTCGATCACTCGCAGCCGGCCGATCCCAAACACCCGCAGCCTATTGTCCACCACGGAGCCCATTGCGCTAGTCCCACTGTAGTGGTACAGCGTGAACATCATACAACGCACATAACACCGCCACCAGTCTCGGCTGAATGGCTCCAGGCCTTGACACATCTGTAATTTCAAATCCACCATTTCTGAGTTTACGCTCCTGAAGTAGGAAGTGTTCAAGACACGCATGTAGTCCATAACGGAATCCACTAACGTCTCTAAGTCTTCGCTCCTCTCCAGATACCCGACGTCGACGAGGGGAGGATCACGCGGGTCTGCGCTCCGCAACAGCACTTGTCCTCGAGATTTCGGATGTAGAAGACTTAACATTACTATCAAAGTATTTCTGTTCTTACCACCTTCATATAAATTTTGGCAAATATCAAATTGAAATCCGTAATTAAAGACACATAGCTGCATAGGGCTTCTGGACCCGGCAGGTTTCAAAATATTAATTGCTTGGTACGTGGGGCATTTTTCTGACTTGTTCACAGCAACGTATCCAGTGAAAACGGGATATGGAAATTTCTGAGGATTTATCGGTGGAGGCGGTTCATTTGTCTCCTCCATTTTTAATGAGAACAGTATCGGAACGTGATCTTGTAAATTCTGTCCGACAGGCAAATCTATTCTAACCGGAATATTCAGAGATTTTAAATGTTCTTTAGGTCCGATCCCAGACGTCATCAACAATCGCGGGGTATTTAATGAACCAGTCGATATTATAACTTCATTCTTAGCTCGTAACGTTATTTCTTCACCACCTTCAGTTATAGCTCTCACACCAATTGCGTTATTAGTTTCATCGAACAGTATGCGAGTCACAAATGTTTGTCTTAATAACTTTAAATTGGCGTTTTTACGTTGAGAGAGAATCGTGTAAGCAGTCGACTGGCGCACGCCTTCGGCTATTGTAAACATTTGTCGAGTGTATCCCAAGCTACTGTCAGCATTTATATCTAAAAGTATAGCATTGTTAACTTGTCTGAACGATTCCAAGTATAGTCCAATCCTTGGGTCCATGTCTCTCGTCACTCCTAAGAACCCTCGTGTACCGTGAAATTTGCGATAACAGGAACTCAATATTTCCCTGTCTTCCAGTCGCTCGCTTTTAATGAAGTAGGGCAGCAGACCGTCGTACCCCCAGGAGCTGTCGTTTGCCGCCGCCGCCCAGTAGGAGAAGTCTCCGGGACATCCGCGTACATAAAACATATAGTTGATGCTGCTTCCTCCGCCGAGGACGTGCCCGATAGTGAGGTTGACTGTTTGTGTTCGCATACATTGAAATCTGTTCTGATTTTTTATATTAGTATAATTCCAATCCACCAAAGTATGTGATAAGTATGGGAACAAGCCGGGTACCTGAAAAAAAGGGATATATATTTTTTGATGTATGATACTGCTTACAAATAAAGAGAGGTGCTACACAAACCAGTGAAGGCGCTGGCGGGTCGCCGCCTGCTTCGACCAGCAGGACCTTGAAGTTGCACTCGGCGAGCCGGTACGCCACCACGGTGCCGGCTGCGCCTGCGCCCACCACTATGAAATCAAACTCCTGTTCATCTGGAATAGAATGACAATTGTGAATCCTCAGTTTCAGTGGACCGTCCAAAGGCTGTATCTACGAGTATGTCCGACGGCGGAGCACCCACCGCGGACCACGGCCTGCCTCGGGAACAGGTAGGCCGTGAGAGCGAGCGCGACCACCACCTCCATCGCGTGCTGCACGCTCAGCACCTGCTGCAGAGTATTTACGGCGTCCATCTTCACTATGCACCTGAAATTAAGTTTAATATAAATAGAGTAACTTGTATCCTAAATGGGTGGAAGGTGCAAAGAAAAAAAACACATGTGTCAACCATCACAGGTCGATGTTATATATACGGACTTCACTAAAGCATTCGATAGATTAGATCATCTTAAACTCTTGCCAAAAGTGCAAAGTATTAGGTATAAGGCCTAATATAAGGGGTAATCTCTTCAGGTGGTTCTGTTCCTACGTTACCAATCGAAGTCAGACCGTAGTCCTTAATGGTTTCTCATCTTCTGCAATGCCGATACCGTCAGGTGTTCCGCAAGGCTCTTTACTTGCGCCTCTTCTGTTCGCTATATTCATAAACGATGTGAATGATTGCTTTGATTCCTGTAAAATCCTACTTTATGCTGATGACTTGAAGATTTTAAGAAGACGCTCAGAATATTCAAAATGACCTTCAAGATTATTGTCACCGGAATAAGTTGGACCTAAATGTATTCAAAAGTTACATTTGTTCGTTCACTCGAAAGGCAAATCCTTTAACTTTTAATGACGTCATTTACAACACTTTTTTAAATAGGGTTACTTCAATGAGGGACTTTGGCGTAACATTTGACTCCAAACTCTTGTTAGACGCGTATATCGACAACATAGTAAACAAAGCATCTAAAGCACTTGGTTTCATTCTACATGTGTCCTCAAATTTCTATAACATTAAAACGATAAAAATCTTCTACTGTTCTTTCGTTCGTAGTCATCTTGAATATGCATCGCAAGTATGGAATCCCAATTATCAAGTTTCCATACATCGCATCGAAAGCATTCAAGAAAGTTTCCTAAGGTTCTTACAATATCGGACTAAGGTAATTGACAAATCTCATATGGAGCAAAATCGTAGACATCATTTATTACCTCTTTATGAGCGCAGGCGAATAGCAGAGCTGACATATTTGCTTAACATTGCAAATAGTAACATAGATTCGCCTGATCTTCTATGTAAGATCCAGTTTCGCATCCCTAGATCCCTCACAGCAACCTATACGTTCCCCCTGTAAAAACCAACTACAGACGAAACTCCTTCATCATTAGAGCTAGTAGATCTATTAATATCACGTCTCGGTATATTGATATTGACATTTTTAACACTAGCATCAAACAGTCGAGGCGTAAGCTAAGCCAGCACTTTTTTTTACAAAAATAATAGATTTTTATTTAACTTTAGGTAGTTAAATAATTTTATGTTGTTGATACCTAAATGTTATTCATCTCTTTTAATTATCTGTGAAAACTTGTAATTGGCTGTATACTTCAAATTTGTATTGTTATTCTTTTTCTAGCTGTAAGTTTTCCTTAGAATAAATAAATAAATAAATAAATATTAAACCACACTTGATTACAAGTGTATATTAAATAGTACTTACCACAAACAACCCCTTGCTGAGATTCAACTCTATATTCTTGCCCGGTACTAATTTGTTGTACGCTTGTTGCGCAACCAGGCCTAGCATTGGTTTTGCGTTTGCCCAATCACCAGCTACTTCCACCTAGATTGTTAGAAAACATCGCTTTATTAAAACACTTTTAAGCTACATTAAACTGGCTAGTTTGTCAAAGCATAGTGAATCATAAATAAAAATATATTGTAAAATAGATTATAATTTACCTCAGTAGTAGCATGTATTAGTTTAGCTAGTCCAGTACACAGCGGCATTGGCTGGGACAGCTTGAGAATGAAACAGGCAGGCAACATGGTGCAGTTCTGTGGTACTACTAATGGCGCATACACTGCTCCATTCCTGAGAAATTATAGATTATGTGGTTCACACACATGTATAAAAAAAATCCATTTGTCTAATGAAAATTTAAGGTGAAGAAATTTTCTTAGTGTGTCCCTAAAACATTAATCCTATTGTCATTTACACTCCCACTTCCTTTAAAATCATGAATATATTGCAGTTTCAACATAAAATAATGTAAGTATATTAAATTAACCCGTGATGATTCTGATAGATAACCATAAAAAGGGATTTCATATAAGCTTATTAGTAGATTTATACACTTACCCTTTCGCCGATCTCTGCCCTGATATGATAGGCGACTGTTGAAGTTTGTTAGCAGTGGACCCTTCCAACAGGACAGTACAAGAATGACCTACTGGTGTGTAAGTGGGTGTTACTAGAGGCGCCAGGGCGCTCGACCCCACCGGCTTTCCCACTGTCAGTAGCTCCACTGTGAGTGGTTGGAGACCTTTCTCCTTATCTAGTAGTTCGTAAGGCGATACGAAGTATGTGAGACGCATTGCATGACCTGAAAAGCAATGTGTGGAATATATTTTTTTTACTATGTACACCTATGTTACAAGAATTTATATATTATGATGAAGTTAAGAAATTTTGAGTTACATTATATTGAATCATTGATGTAATTTTTTACAAAGATTTATAATACAATCGCATACCTCCTCTCCTCTTTTGCAAAAACCCGATAGGACTTTTGTGAACTTGGGTCCAAGGATCTTTAATAAAGCTTTGCAGTTGTCTCAAAGTACACAGATCCTCTTCTAAGCTTTGAAGTGCAGTAAACGCTTTGGATTTTACCTAAAAAAAAAACACTTTCAACCAGTGCTTATATATCAAAGCCAGTTATTATATAACTGTAGGTTTTGTTTGTGACATAAAGAGTAATAAAAAATTTGTTATCAAAAAGCATTTGGTAATTTTATTTAGCAGATAATTATATGGCAAGACTTATAAAAGGCATATTGAAAAATGGTTACAGGTCAAACAAAACATAAATTTTACATGAAATCTGTCTGTCTCTGCAAATTATGTTGTTGTTCGGCAGTGTAACATGAACACAAAAATATATATCTTGCTGGGAAAGAGAATATATAATATATTGCAGTGACAAACTACTGACTTTTTTTTCAGCATTAAGTTGATATACAGCTGTGAGACCTTCAAGCTGTGCTGTGAAGTCAGCAAAGTCTCCTCGAGATATACATGCCACTAGCTCCTCACAACTTTGTTGATCTATCTGTAAAAATAAATTCCACATATCATTGTTAATACAGTTATTTGCTGTATAGAAATTTTAGCAGCTACCATACAATGGTATTTAAAGAAAAACAGACTCCTTACCTTCCCCTCATGATGTATTTTAACATCCTTCACATTACCCGATGACTCAACGAGAATTTCCAAATAAAACATGTCTGAGGATATAAACAAGTTTACACCTGATGTTCCCACTACAAATTTCAACCTGTAAATGTTAAAAAATGCCTTAAATAAAGGTGCTTATGGGGTGAAGGTTATGTGTATAATCATCATGTTTTTCCGTCTCATAAAAAATAAACAACAAACCCAAGTTGTCTTGAAAGACACTCTAGCCTCTCAATAAGGCTTTGTAGAGAGGTGATTTTGATACAATGTTGCAAACTGTCCAGACATCTTCGAAGGATCATTCTGTCAGCGCTGTCTACCGCCCATCTCTTGTCCTATAGAAAATATATACAATCATAAAAAAATTATAGCAGAAGCACAAATATGTTATTGACTGATAAATTCAACATTTTTCATGTGATGATTGTGATCTGGGTGGCAAGGTTTTTTGAATTCTTATATTGCAATATTATTGTTAAATGTATTTTAGTATAATATGAGGGTGTTTCAAGCCATTTAACGGTCATGTACAATATTGTATTTATACCATAAATGTTAAATTACCAAACAATTTTGAAAGCTTCAAAAGTTAGATCGAATTTTAAAGAATGAGAGAAAAAATAATTGTTTACTAAGTTTACTTAATACATGCAATATTTGGACTAAATACTGTTATAGCACAGGGGTACAAACCTATTATTTTATGTGTTGAAATAGATAAAACTACATAATAATATGTGTTGTATATTATTGTTTATTGTGCACAGTACAATATATGCATGTACTTACCAGCATTGACATTCGAACTGCTTTTGAAGTTTCACTCAGATTCTTATACTGTGACGTTTTTGATCTCAGTTTTTCCATAAGAATTTCCTTCTGCAGTTCTTTTGATTTATCATTTAGTCCGTTTGTGGATGCCATCGTTGCAATTTTGGTGTCCGTCATTTTATCAACGCAATTAAAAATACGACAACAAACACTAAATTGATAACAGAAGTAGTGGAAAAAACGATTTTGATATTGGATATATTATAAATAAAATATGACACGGTCCAGCCGATTGCTAGGTGGTCGTATTTCTAAAGCCGTAATTAGTTATTCCATAAATAAAATTAGTATTCACGATTAAAATTAAAGCAAATTTTAACTCTACTCTCAAGCTAAGTGAAGCAAGCAAAACTGTCAAATGTCAAAATGACATTTTTATTTTCTTTCAAATGCATTTCAGCGCAGACTATGCACGTTGCGCATTATACCGGAAACCAGTATTACTCTATGGTAGTCAGTCATTATGCTGAGAAATTATAATTCCATATATAAAAAACCAGTCTGTGGAGTATTTTTTTTGTTTTATTTATTATTTAGTACACTTAAAGCATAGAGTACTTTGTTATATACTGAAACTCAAAGTCAGGGTTCAATGTTAGTACTTACCCTATTTTTGGTCGTGGTGGTGGTATATTATAAGAAGGTTATCATTAATAGACTGTTACAATACTTTTGAATAAATCTTACTGATTAACCATGTTTTAGGGATTGGAATGTATATGCTATGTAAATAAATACGAGTAATAGCGCACAAGTTGAATTCTTTACGTGTGTGCGAAGATTGGTTCACGCTATATTTTCAGGAAAGTATACTAGATGGCGCTATAAGACACATAATTTGTTTTGAATTCAAACACACGAAAGGTTTCTTTTTTACAGCTACAAAATGAGGTGACGATCATTGTCGTATTCTATTTTGATTTGAATGCAGCCAGCAGACATGCAACATCACAGAACTTTATTATTCCTAGAGGGGGGGCATAATTTTAGGTTTTGTTATATATGTCTAATGACGCTTTTTTTGAACGTATCGAATTAAACAACTATAACTAGCATTTACTCGTAATAAATAGTAAAACAAAAAAACATGACTTCTGAAAACTGTGTAAAAATATATATCTATGATGACTTCGATATCTTTTCCATTGAATATTTTGCATATTTTGTTTTTCGCTTTAAAATTGATTTTTTTAACATCACGCACTACTTATTAAAGTTGTCGAATTTTAATGCGGTATTTTTATTCTCAGAACTTATGATATTTGATTGCGAAAATTCTGAGAAATGTTTTTCTACTCCCTGATTCCTAGGACATCCCAATGTTTCTCAGCGTAATACTTTTATTTTTTTAATGGAAAAAAGCTTACATATAATATTATGTATTATTTATTATTTTTCGAGGAACTCTAAAGGGAGAAAACACGAAACACATCCAATCAATGATATAGTACAAAAAGAAGCTTCGAGTAATATTTTATACATACACGTAGATATTCTAATATTCAATTAATTGAGTACTATGCAGCGCTTATTACGCGAAATTATTTAGATAGAAGCGTAGGAAATCCTTGCATACGAAAATTTCTGGTCGCGTACCCGATGGGTTCCGTTTCAACTCTCCTAAGTTTGGCTCAAAGCCAGGCTTAATTCGTTGCGAGTCGAAGCACATTATAACAGAACCACTTGCTTTGCACGCCCCTCAAAATTTAATTTATATGTTAAATGGACTTGAAATCCAGATTAAGTACAAACGAAATATTTCGAGGAATATCCATTAGCTGTAAAAGTTTTAAAAACTAGCAATATGCTCGTGCCTCGCTTCCCTAAACCTATGCCTATGTAGACACATGACACATTGCTATTCATCCATTTCAGGCGATAAATACATTTCATGCTTACCACAAAGTGGTCGCTGTTACCACACATTAGTGGTGTAGATTTAAGGTCACAAACCAGTCCATACCTCTAGGGCTGCTTAGTTATGAGGAGTGACCCGTACTGAAAAAAGGAGGCCATTATTGAGACAAATTGAATGTAAACCACACATTCACCTATAATTTATAGCTAATGGATAAAATCCAAAAAAATATCCATACATCTGCGCGGACAAAAAAGCGGGCGCCGTATGGGATCATATTTTATCAAATACCCTAAAACCCAAGATTGGGTGAGAACAAAACACCGTGTTGGCAGGAAATTTAATAAATTTCTCGCGCTTAGAAAGGTCATGACACATTTGAGATTTGAAAATCCTAACATAGCAAAACCGTAGAAAATTTATTTTGTACGATTGTGGAATCAGAAATACGAGTATCTACAACTCGTTGGACAAAGTTGCTTCCAAAATGTCGAGATTTGTCCTGGAATTGCAGGAACTTTGCTCGTTTATCACCTGTGTAACGGTTAAGTGACGTGAACTGACCTTAACTTTTGCAGGAAATTATTTTTTATTCAACAAAATACGAGTAGGTCTTAACATCCCGTTGGAAGGGGAAGTAAAACGCAGAGCTGGTGTTAAAAGTGGATCAGCAGCTTCACGCAAGAGTTCATAAGTATATTTCGAACAACTTCATTTTCTTCAGCCTACTGTAGTATTGAATGAAACTCAAAAATAGCATGGATGAAGCACACACTACCGTAACCAACGCTAACAGTGGTAGTACTCAAGGTGAACGACCTGTTTCCAAGAAGAAGAAGACAAATGACGACGATAATTTGGTGCAGGTATTAAGGGAAAGTATTGTAATGAGAGAAGAGCTTGAAAGACAGCAAGAGTCTGATTCAGATAGACTATTTATGCTTTCTTTTCTAGATGATTTTAAATACATCCCGAGACATCGTAAGCTTTCTACAAAAATGGAATTAATTGAAGTTATAAAAAAGCTCAAATGGAAACTCACGATTCCGAATGTAGTCCGTTTCGCCAACGTTATGTTGATTTTGAACCAGGGATATCGGCTGTCAGATCATTAAGACCACAAACATCGTTCAGTGGACACTATCGCCAAGGTCAAGAATACTTGACTCAATATGGACCAGAAACCACAAGCAGTCGGCAGTATCGCTATGGATACTCGACACACTCTAATTGTAGACCAGAAGCCTCGATCACTGAAAGCCGCTGTGGCTATTCTACGGCTGTTCCAGACAGGCGAGCCAATACTGTTTATACTGATGTGTTATCACCAACTGACACACATGAAACAGATATATCTCAAGGTTCTGAATTACTAGAATTATTTACAACACAGGGCCTTGAAGTAGGTAATTCATTACCACACATGCAAGAAATAAATAATAAATGTTATGACTAACTAACAATATCTTTCATTTTCGTACTCACGTGAAAGTTATCACCAGTTTTTCTTCAGCACATATACAAGCTCGCATAGGAGTAGGCTTGGGTAAAAAATATCGATATATCAAAATATCGATATTTTTTCAGAAAGTAATCTATATAAATCAGCGATATTTTTTCCCACGATCTATCGACTTTCGATATTTGTTTTCAGATATCAAGATCGATATATTTTTGAAGCTCTGCCTGCTCGTGCGTCACATCATGTATTTAACCAATCCGATTTCATAAATTTAGAAAAAGACTTGGTAGGTAGAGTAGGCTTTATGGGTTTAGTTTCTTTTCTTCAAACACAAATAAAAGTCACAGTCTTGCTTGCCTATGACACTGCTTGTGTGTCTGGTTGGTATCACTGCACTGACTGCGTATGTTGGTACGTACGTTATTTGTTGTGCTGTCTGTGGCGGGCAACTGGGGAGTAAGCTAAGCGTAGCTCGTTGTTATTTTTTGCGTGAATTGTATTTATGATAAAACATCACGTCTGCTGTATGGAAGTTCTTTAAAAAAAAGGGAAGAACGAACCTGTTTCTTGCAACTTGTGCGGTAAAACGTATAAAACTTGTGGAAAAACTACAAATTTGGCAACACATTTAAAAATGAAGCACTATTATGCTTATTTGCAAATGGTAAACATACAAAATTTATCGAAAACCGAAAAGTCTAGCAATTACACTATAGACGTTGCGTCGGCAAACTTTGATGGCGCCAGTGTTGATGTAAGTCTCAAAAGACTCAAACTAAAATTTGTGTAGTTAGTCAACTTTGTAAATAGGTTATGATTTTTTTTTGTTTAGTTGACTAATTTCAGGTTACTTTACCAAGACTAAGTACGAATACATCTAATGACGATTCCCAAGTACAAGAGATTAGAGAAAATTTTGCACATTCTCCAAAAATCCAATTCTTGAATAAAGCCGTAACTAAAAGAAAGCCAATGCAAGAAATTATGTAACTTATGCAACTTACATTAGTAAGGCGTTGTAAGAGAAGTTCAAGCTTTGAAGGTAAGTTAGGGTAGCCCATATTTTTTGAAATATAATTTTTAATTTAGTTGATAATGGTGATAGCCAACCGAGCGGGTCAAAAAGTTT
>DWOX01000380.1:0-10627 GCA_018251315.1 Nastra julia | reverse complement strand
CTTCTGTAAACCGGTGATTTGTGACTTAGGCCCTTATGCTTCTCACGTCGAAATAAGTTGGAATCAATCAAACCAATGCGTTGTATATTGTCGATGAAAAACGTAAAGATAAAGACATCAACAAATGATAAAATAAAAAATATAAAGTAATAGTTAATAAATATGTTTTTGTTGCAGGTATATTTTCTGCTGTTGACAAGCTGTTGACGAAGCTCGTGTAAGGACTAAAACACTACTTGAATTAGGTTTAATATATACCAAGTATAAGAACTCTCTTTAAAATGTATAGCGCAGTCTTACAAAAGCACTCGTCGTACCCTACTTCCAGATATAAAACTACACCTTAAATATTTACAGTGCTATTCTGAAATGTAGTTGAAATAAGCAAGCGTGAGTACAACGACACATTTAGAGCAATATTGTTCTGTATGGGGACAATAAAAAATGTATTATTGGTGATAGGATCGATGTAGCGGTCTCCATAAGAATGCAAATTTATCTAGGTAACTATAGGTCTAACTTACTACTTATTTATTTATCGGTAAGTTTTTGATGATTCAACAGTAATTTCATGCCCTTAGCAACAACCGAGTTAAGTTACTCAACAAGTAAATAATGTGGTTCTAATATACCGTTTTATCAAACAGCGCCTCACTCATGAGCTATTTAGAAGTTAGTTTTGAGCACAAAATCAATTTAGGCTAATGGAATTTTAATGAGATGTCACCACATGATAGTTATCGATTGTTTGGTTCTATTAGCTTTAGTTAGCAGTCCGCAGACTGTTATTTTCGTCAGAATATTGAATGCTTTTATTATTATATTTACCATTAAAATAATCCATAGCATGTCACCATTTAAATAAATTCTGTACCTGAGAAGCATAAGGGCCTATGTGGTATTTCTTTTGGTTCTTCTGTAAACCTGTGATTTGTAACGTGGGCCCTTGTGCTTCTCACGTCGAGAATTGTCAACATGTAATCGATCATTTTTTATTTGGAAGATTATTATTATATAAATATGATTTTTAATTCAAGCCAGTACTTAAATGACTCACGTATTTAAATGACTGCGACTCAAGTTATTTATTTCTCTTAAAAAATTAAACAAACTAATAACTCAAGAACTGAGGCTAACTTCAGCAAAGTTAAAATTGGGAGGCATTAGAAAAAACAACTTAAACTTCGCAGCCTCTCTATTGAATCAAGAGGTAGGTAGGACCTTACCCTTTTCAGGACCAAAGTCAACAGACTATTGACCTAACCTTAGACCTGATGCTCAGTCAATGTCAATAAACTTACGAACTGTTTACCTCAATTAACACCGACACCGAAATGGTCCATAAATTCCCAATTAATTGTAAAACTCAATGACCGTATAAATTGAGTGCAGAATGTGACTAAACGTAGAATTAGCGACATCGTTAAGCCTGGGTCACACTTTTAATCAGTCCACTCGTGTCGTATGTAGGAGCGACAGTGACGTCACGGGTGAAATACGCGAGTACGTGACGACGGAGTTTCTGGCTCGCGAATAAACTATTTAATGCTTGAAACTCGAAATACTTTTAAAGTTGATTATAAATACTTACCTACTCTTATAATGATAACAGATTCGATAGTTAATAGAAGTAATAAAGGCTATTCACATGCTGTTTTTTGTACAAGTTTTCTTACTGAGTTTTCCTTCACCCAAAACTAATGACTATCATTTGTAGTCATTACATTAAATAAGTCCTAAGTTAATACGGCATTGAGCAATAAAATCCACGCGAGCAGTATTCGCATCAAAATCATCTATTCGACGTATCGATGTTTGTACCACACGATAATCGCTACTATAAATTGTATCTAACAACACAAGTCCCAATCTAGTGTTCGCATTTCACGATTAGACCGCTACAATGTTTCCGTTGAAACGTCCAGCGTATTGAATACTATAAATTTGAACACGAACTAAATGGAACAAGTTTAGAAGTGAAAATAAATATCTATCTCGAACCAATGTTACAAATCCCAATGTTGAACCGAAGTTGTGCAACCATTCGTTTCTGTGGAAAGAATTTTGCTCCGTAAGATGAGACGGAGATACTGTGATTTATTGCATTCGTGCGGTGGCGAGCGTGTATAAAATTTGCGATGCGACGCTCGCCCCGTGAGTGTGTACCATCCTTAAAATTCGGGACGCTTAAAATACTTTGCTTCGCTCAATTCAACTAAGTTTTATATACCCGTTAACTGAAAATGGTTTAGTATTAGATGTTAGTTGTACATCTGTAGTTAATTGTGTGTAGAGCTTACAATTTTTGTGACCCTAGTATTATTATTTGCTTCATTTGAAAGGTTTCATCCCTCAAGCTTCTTGAACGTGTTAATATAGAAGAATAAACGTTCTGAACAGATTTAAATATTTACCCCGAGATTTGATGACATGTTTGTACTTCGTGCAGTTTTTTGGAGACGAAATATTTGAATGCCAAATAGCATCATTATATCGCATAACTATCTACTTTCTGACGACGAAAGTGAATTTATACGATAGCTTTCACAGTTAAATAATTATAGCAAATAATTATGTGGCACAATGAAAAATTTTGCAATAAATTATTTACTACAATTACACTATTGAATTAAAATTGCACAAACGTACCGTAAAATTAATTTCTCACCACACAATAAATATAACGTTATTATCACATTCCATTTGTTAAAATTAACCGCCATTTAATTGCTCTAATATTCGAGCTGGCTTAATTTACGAGCTCATATCGATTTGAACTTTCACATTTCACGAGAAGATACTTCATTACCGGTGATCATTTTATAAGGAGAATTACAGGGTTAATAAAGTAGAAATACATGCATTTTCTTTTTCTGATGGTATTTTTACAAGCATTTTTTGGACAAAACTGTCCAATAAATTATTCTCAATGTAGGTGAGCTCTTAATATAAAAATGAATCGTAAAAGACCAGGGTATCATTCCTTTAACGACTTCGACCATATTACCGATATATGATATAAGTCAGTCGATAGTATGTGGCGATGAAGTTGAGTTACTTATTGCTTATAGCCTAATAACACTTCTTGAAGAATAGTGAAGGTTTCAATGACCTCCCCTTAGCTTCATTTGTGGACTGGAGCCTCATCAACCATTACGAAGAATGTTTAGTGTCAATAATCAGCTAACGAGCTCCACACATGGCCAATCACATTACGTGATCACTGCCGCTCATAAACTTTGGCATGTCATTCGGTAAATGCATTTACTTGTTCACGGGGTATATGGTCAATACTACAAGAAGAATATTCATATAAAAATACTTATAAGTTTTTTTAGAATAAGAGTTGATAGCCCTTTACCATAAACTTTGTGATTAAAGGTTTTTGGATAGACTAATTGCTCTGGTTTCACCGTTATTAACACGAGGATTTTCAACATTGAAAGTAGATTTTGGATTCGAAAGTTAAAATGAATCACAAGTCTTTATTATTCAATAAGTCTATGTGAATATAGTCTTTTGGCTTTCAGCTAATTTCACAATGCTTGAGCGTGCGCTCGGAGAGCTGTAGAGAACAGCTCTAGCCTCCCCGGCTTTTGAACCTAAACAGCTAAACCCGTTAATTGCACGGTAATGACTGCCTACATTAATCTCTCAGATGCATCGCAACATTCACTACACATCCTGCCACGTTCCTCTGATAATTCCTGAAATAACATCGTACTTGGGTTAATGGCACGGCATGTTAATGGGAAGTCTTAACGGCTGACTGCATTCATCATTCGGTAATGAGGTCATTGACCCAGCTTGCGAGGTGAACTATGACTCGCTGTATTAAACGAATCTTGTTGAACCGTCGCGTATACTTTTTTATTATAATATGGACGTTCTGACATGTCCCAAGGTGTACGTCAAGAGTTGCAACTTTCAGACATGCTTAGAAATGAACGCATTTCGCTCCAGGTTTCCTAAGTAACATGAAATAATAGAGTAACTATCAGCTGAATGTAACTTACATATCGTTCATGCACATAAGTGCGAAATTCAGGGCGAATCAGTTTAGGACGCAAAAAATGTAACAGAATAAAACAGCGAAAGTTATGAGGTAAGTTACAAGAGTGCAAAAAGCACAATAATTACAACACTGAAATGAAGTCAGTTTAGTTGTTTTATACTGCAACAAGCTAGCCATTAAATGAAATCGCTGACGAAAATACGCTTCATGTATAATGCATCAGTATTTTCAGTGCACGGAAAAGCCACATACCAGCAAGAAAATAAAACTCAAAAGGGTCTTGGGAATGCATATCTGACGGTGTTCGAATCAAGGTTCATACGCTGACCTCCTTCCAATCAGTCTATGGATTTTTAACTAATTGGCACCCTTTGACTCAACCTCACCTACCTGAAGCTAATAATTGTCCTTCTGCGTATTCTGCATAGGACTTGGTTGACAATCTAAACTTTAAAATACTAGTCAGGAATATTTGTGCTCCTATATTTTATTGCATGAATCTTTAACGATCTTTGTATGTCAATATTATAGGTTACTTTTCCAGTAACAATAGAAGCGACCATGAGATCGGAGATTGCAAATTATTGCGTAAGTTAATACGGAAAGTTAATTAGAATCTTCAGTCTGGTAAATGTCTCCCGGCAATTTTCATTCTTCTCGTGCTTTGTTTTAGCAGTCGTCTTGTTTGTAAGAAATACGAAGATGGAGACTTTATTAACATAACTCACCACGGCTAATCTCCCCTAATAATGCCTTGGCATCCGTAATTTTGTAATTAATAACGGCATATACGAAACAAAACAGGCTGAGAGGAATTATTGTCTTTAAGTTATCCGCACATCCCTCATCCTATCGCGTCAGGAGCACAGATGACAGCCGGGATGATTTATAAGGGAGAACCGAAATTGATTGGCTCACCTTTGTGCTAAAATATCTGGAGAAATAATGGAATGCCCGGCTAACTAAGCCCGTATTCATTATCTACTATGGATGATATATGCCTTTTTATTAATAAGGTGGAGACGTAAGTGTGAAGTTGATGAGATAGGTTACAACAGATTGGTCAGTGAGTAAAGTCAATAAAATAAAATGTTAAAAGCTGAAAACAATTTTTAAAGTTTATAATTTTTTTATCAGTCGATTAAATAAAACAAAGGCAGTAATTTTACATACGATACCCTACAACTTACGTCATATCTTATATTTAACTAATATCTTTGCCTAGTAATCTTATACTTCAGTTTGACGGTTGATGGGCCCAGGATAATTAACCTTAAATCAAAAGATTACTATAGAGATATTTTTACATGCTTCTCAGTCGCCTTTTGTTATCAATTAGACTGATTTTTTTAAATCGATCAACCTCTACTCTAAACACTACATCTATGCAAAATTATAACATTTCCAAGTCCAGCAGCTGATCCACCGAACTGATCATTCTCGATCTCAATCAGTATTCCAGCTATGCCGTGTCACAGACTGCGACAGTTCCTAATTGATTAACGATATTTGGCGGTTGCGGAGATATGGACAGCCCAACGTTCAATGTATCTGCATGGAAATATGGATTACCAATATCCGCCCGATTCACTGAACGTAAAATGAAAATTGTTCTGCTATCTGTGACGATAAATAACTAAAGTGTCTGTCTGTCATATATATCTATATGACAATTATTTCAAATATCAAACATTTGCAGTTGGATTGATTTCCCAATTAGTTTCAAAACGTTGAACTTAAAAGTTTATATTTAAGCTACAATATATCTTTTTAGGGTTTCAATAATAACCAACTGGTTCTTCATCAGCAGGTTACCTTGAGCTACAACTTATTTTCCCGATCGGAAAAAGATTTTATATAACAGTATCTGTTATTTCTTCTAAAATATCCATGCGTATGAAGGCTTGTCTATGCCAATCGTGTTATAAAAAATCCTACAGGGATGATGTAGACCTACCCGGTTTATTTATCATTAAATTGAACCTAGAACCGATATAACAAGTTAAGAGAAATTCATCACAAGAAACCTAAGAACAAATCAAACCGGTCTTTCGTTTTGCGTTCAAATGAGCGGTCGCTAAGCAACCAGGGTGACAAGTTTTTACTTCCCGAGACCTCAGTTCATTAAAGAACGAGTCCTACTGGCGGCGTACATCGAAAAACTAGAGGAAAATTCAGGACCTTATGTATTTATCCCTTAGGTAGTAGTTAGACAAGGTTTGCGATTAAATGGGTATCCATGCTATAAGGGTAATGTCAGTCTCAACTAATAAATTGCTGATATTGGACTACATTGACGCTAGTTATAGGAAAGCAACGACCGGCAGTGTAGCTGAAAATAAATATTAGACCTCTCAAAATTACAAAACCCTGTAATAGAAGTAACATGTCATCTTCCAATTAACTGAGCAATTAAGTAAACTATAGAAAAAGAATGGCCTTGGACTGAAACCTTTGAAATAAACCACCCCAACCGTGAAATATGAAGCAAAATTTACTGACACACTTCGCTTACCTAAACCTGTAAAAAGCACGTCCCTTAAGGCTCTTTAAAACAAAACGCCAAAGCCACAAAAAACGTTAGTGTTCGATCATTAAAGTGAAGTGAAGTAACAAAAACCTGGTTAACGATCAACGAACGTTAGTTTTTTAACCAGCGTCGACGAGTTTACAGGGTTTGAGCACAAAAACATGCACGACGAAATTCTACTTAAATGGAAAATTACACATTTTAAAGTCACAGGAAAATGTACATTGGATATTTCGTAAACAAATTCTTTCTACATTATGGTGTTCGTTGATGTTTTAACATGAAACAACCAACATAGAGATCCTGTTAGTGAGGGATATTAACAAAAATATTACTATGTAATTAATAGTAGTTAATACAATGTATTAATGTAATAAAAAAGTTATTCACATGAACGGTTTAAAGCAAATTGTTATAGCTTAAAGAAACTCGATTCCCACAATTCGCAAGTTACATAATCTATCAAAACACAAGTGATTCAAAGCGTACAGCTTGATGCGCTATCAAATTTCTAGAAACGCTAAACTTCATATAAACTTGGAGCCCGGGTTAGAGGAAATTAGACTAAGTTTTGTACTTAGCGCTAGTGAAACAACCGCGCGTACAATTTACCTAGATTGTGCTCCGTTGTGGATACAGATTGATTAATTCCTATACTGTGGATCATTTTGCTTTTGATTATTTGATATCTGTTCTTATATTTTACTTTTTAATTAGGTACCTAAGTATGGCAATGTTGTGACGACATGAAGCCTTTTCAAGCCCATCTCTTCGTGTTCAGTGACAAAGTTTCATCGTGTAAGGCTTTGACTTTTTTTTATTCTGAACATGTTTGTTTTAGATCTCTTATATATTAATTTCACTAGTGAAGCAATCACAAAACATAATAATAGCTTTATCGCTTGTCATATTCAAAGCGTAGGGCGCAAATATCGACCATGAATAATTTTAATTCAAATTGATGCCCACATTACGTCTATTCATATTATCCCGGCCCTTACTCTAGCTGCCTTATGATATAGTGCCCTCGTTGCTATTCTAAATCATTGTCAAGCTGCATTTCTATTTCTTATAAAGTTAAATATTCATAAGAGCGAAAGAGAAAGGCGAGTCCAACCTACGCGTTGATAAGGGACAACATTAACAGGGAACGTTGAATGACCTCGTTCTACGTTAAGAGTGCTTCGGGTGCCTTCGGGTGAACTCGGGTTTGTAAGGACCTTATCTATCAATCTTAGAACGCAGGCGCAAGTCCCGCTCTTATATTTTTTGTACAGCGGAATGCCGCAATATATTACCGAGAGCTCTTGCTATCCAAGATTACAATATCAATTTCGAGCATAAATTCAGTATGCGTCATGCTATACTGGTAACATTTAAAATCCGTTTTGTTACGCTTTTAATAAGTAGCATAATCTGAATGGGATTTATAATTGGGATGATATGGGATTTAATGTTATACTCGTAGATTCATCACTATTATCTAAAAATTACGATGGATAAATGTCACTTTTCTATAATTTAATTTCCTTACATCTAATTTTCTGTGACTACACTTGATTATTTCGAATTACAGCGAAGACAAGAATAGCAAATACCCACTAGATACCAGAGAGACCCAGTTTATCTTTTGTTTCCTTAACAACTTGTAGTATAAATTAAGTAGAGACAAGAAGCGAGTAAATGAATAAATCACACTCATTCACGCCACTGCTTGGGTCGGGTCTCCTTGTAGAATGATGAGGGTTGAGATCTTCTCTATCTATACTGAGAGTTTGTTGTAGAGTTCATACATCTTTAATATAACATGGGAGTTTTGGCCACTGAAAAAAATATATGGTTTATTTTTTAATCTTAAAGCTGTAAGAAACAATGGTAATAAAAACCTTATGTTTTTTGTGAAATTGCTTCACCCGTTAGGAAGCTATGATGCCTCAGACAAACAGAAACGTCAAACTAACAACACCCCTCTTTGCGTCGGGGGTTAAAACACTATCACACGAGATAACGTATGTTCCTTACGACTTGAAAGAAGAACGAAGTAACAAACCTACTTTCGAATTTAGAACTTTAGTAAGAATTTAAAGTAAGCAACTACAAACTTTAAGTAACAAATAAAAGAGGAGCTAACAAATCGACTTTTATCACCCATCCATCACCCATCGCCTTCAAGAGTTGATACCAACCTGCATTGTGCAACTTAAACGCTATTTAAGTTGCAAACAGTTTCGTGCTTCACAGTGCGACTGAAATAGTAAAAGTTTTGATATAATGGCTAAAGTGCTCCTAGTCTACGATCACTGAATTTTTATTCACAACTTGGAACGGTGCATGCGAAACGAATGGCAGTAACAGCGCTGTTATTAGCGATATTAGCATTAAAAATAGCAGATGTTACAAACTTGGTGTTATAATGTTGTTACTGAATAAAGTCATGATAGTGGAACGAAGCAAATTAGTATTGTATGGTAGTTTTGGTTTATATGAAAGACTAGTGATTTTTATATTACTAAAGCTTTAGCGCAGTGGCTTTTAATCTTTTAGGGATGTGGGAATATTTCACATAATTTTAAAAATTTTCTTAAGACCTATGATGCTTGGTAATAAAGTGACAGAAATGCGAGCTAGACACTCTGCTGTTTTTTTTGTCCTTTGAGCCGTGTTTGTCATATTTTTAGAGCATAAGTTCTTGAAAGATGCGTCCTTCAAAAGTCGTTCATCTCTTGGCCATTTTATCGACCTTCGCATAACATGTGAAGTGTCTGTGTAATTTCAAACTAACTTCAAATTTTTTAACTCACTGATCCTAATTAAGATAACTTCAAACGAAAGCTAATTCAATCTTGTTTCCAATTTAAATTTAACGATCATTAAACAAACCATTCGCTACTAAACTAAGAACAACGTAACTGATCTTAAGATTTATATTGTACAAATCTATGTCTAAAGCTGTTCCGACAAATCTAAAACCGTTCCTAGGTTCATTAATAAAGCATTACCGACAAAATACAAGGCAGCGTTCACACCACAGCATAAATTATGAATGCGTCAAAGCTACAAATGACTGTGCTTTGACAGTACAATTCTGTGCTGTGGCAAACGCAAAGCTGAAATGATTTATGGGTACAGAGCCGTAATTGATTGGCAATTGTCCTGCAGTTGAACAAGAAATTTTAAACCTATATCGTAAGGCGGTATTCAAATGTGGCAGGATTCACTAACGATTTGTCTTGGATTGGTCAATTGAATTTGATATCACTTGTAATGTTTCGTATTTGATATTGAGTTCCATGATCTGTTGATAGGGTTTGTTACATATTTGTTATTACCAACAAAATAGCTGATTTTCAAGCCTGTTAAAACTTCCAGTAGGAGAGGAATTTCGAGAAATGTGCGAAAATTTTCTGTAGCATTTCAAATAATCGTTCAATTCCGAAACAAAAATATTTATTTTTCTCGTTTACGTTCGGAAAGCCAATAACGTAGCTCCGAAGGATTTATAAGGTCCGGCAAGGGATCTCGGAGCTCTTAAAGAAACGGTAGGTAAACGAAAGAAACCAGCGTAGGGTGAGTGAGACTATGTTAGGTGTAGTTCCGTAGTACTACGACTTTTTGACAAAAAATTGTCTGGAAAGATATTTCTGGATATCTTGGTTTTTAAGTAGAAAAATACCATATATTAATTATTGATTTCTGGATATTTTAAGAATTTCTTTCACGTGAACCTTGTCCTCGTAAATCTAAACACATCAATCAAAGTAACCAAATCGGTTCAGTCCTTTGCTCGTTACGGTCAGCCAGCCATGGGCTTAACTACTATTCTACATAAAACAAAGATTTATTTAGGAAAATAAAGAAAAATTTAAGAGGTAACGAAAATATTTCTAGAAGATTAAAATTTTGATTTCGTTTATCTCCAATTGAAACTATTTTTCCAATTTAACAAATCCTAAACATCACCTAGGCTAACTTTAATATTATACCTACGAAGGAAATCGCAAAATGTGGCTTTCTGTCGTAATGTGTTACTTTCTTGACCTGGTTTTGGTAGAAATTACCAATTTGCGGTAGAATTATCACCG